>CAAKHD010011966.1:70966-89224 GCA_901007705.1 Fistularia tabacaria
TGTTCGCTGAGAGGAGAGACTTTGTGTGTGTGTGTGAGGGTGTGTGTGTGTGTGTGTGTGTGTGTGTGTGTGTGTGTGTGTGTGTGTGTGTGTGTGTGTGTGTGTGTGTGTGTGTGTGTGTTCGCAGGCCATGTGCCCCCATGGTCACACTGCAACCTGAAGGCATGAGGAGAGGGAGAGGAGAGAGCTCGTACGCAAACACACACACACACACCCAAACGCATGCACACGCCACTTATGAAAAACTCAAGTGAAACGGCAGGTGCTCCACACGTGTTGATCGGGGGTGAACAGACAACCAGCTGGAATGAGATACGCAGAATAAACAGAGGTGATGATTTAAAATCCAGGAAAAAGATTTTTATAGCGTCTGTAATTCAGCAGAGAATTCAGTGCAGAAAAAGGCTTTGCAGCTCAAAAACAAATGTGTGTGTGTGTGTGTGTATGAAGTGTCATATGGCGGCTGTATCAGAATGGTGGGTTTTAGCCTGTATCCTCTCCAGACCTGGTGGCCGGAGCCACCACCCCCCCGACCGCGCTGCACCTGTGGGTTTTGAACGAAAAGCGAGTTTAACCGCCTAAAAAAAAAAAAACCACAAACGTCCCTCGAACTGGTTTTCTCAAGTATGGCCGTCACTCATCAGCGAGCCGATGAACCCTGCTGTGGTGGTCGACTGTCCTGTCCTACAATGGCTGAACGGAGTTAATCCGCGGGAGCAATTGTAGACTACCCCCTCCCCGGACCCCCCACGCACCCAGTCTCTTTAGCACACTGGAATAATCTGTCCAGAGCGCTCGTGTAGTCTGAACCCGGCCGACCCCCCGCTGTTCCCTCCCACCGCCGGCGCACAGATGCCCCCGGGGGCTTCTCCACGCCGCCCTGCAGCCCTACTTACCTGAGGAGGGCTAGTAATCCAAGTCCGAAGTGGGGCGTCCATGTTGTTTCAGGCCCTCACTGGTCTCCTACTTGACCAACACTTTCTTTGTATATTTTTGTTTATCGTAAATAGATTTGAACTGGATTTGGGGAAAAAAAAATCTATATGATTAACTGAGTGCTTGAAACTACAATTCCCATGATCCCACTCGGCATAAGAGTCTGCTAGAAGTGAGGGACCACGAATATATGACAGTCCTTTACCTTAAATTGCAAAGTAGCTTAAATAAAATAATGATCGTATATGCCACATGTGTCATGTTTGATGGGGCTATAATGAAAGACTGGTGCAAACTGAGATTTGACGCATTTATTTAGTTTAATTTTAGTTTTTATTCTCTTGCGACTACACCAAATTTGATTTTTCTTGGGAGGGTATTAATTTTTGCTTGTTTGACTGTGGAAAAGTGTTTACACTTGTATTTACTTCTTGATGGAACCATAAGAAATAAATAAGATCATACTTTATTGATCCCCATGGGGGAAATTCTTTTGTCACAGCAGCACAACAAAAACAAATCAATAAATATGAGTATAAATATAAATGAGAGACAATTAAGATAGTCAAAAGATATCTATTAAAAAAAAATAGGCTGCAACGTGAACAACAACAGGGACAAAATAGACGACAGACAAAGAAAAATAAAAAATAAAAATAAAAAATAAAAAATAAGAAACAGCAAGGGTGAGACTAGACAATCAAAAAAGGACAGCAACAAGGGCAAGAATAGAAACAGCGTGACAAGGACAGAGATTATCAGGATGCAGTGGAGTGACACCAACAGGGATGAGAACAGACATGGAGTGAGGGCACCACATGTGTGAGTGGGTGAGGTGGTGGAAGCACAGATGCTACCCACCCCCGTCCAAGGACCTTTTTCAGGAACCAGGCTTTTTCTCCTTGCATCAGGACAGTAGAGGAACCAGGGGACCTCAGTTCCTAGAAGCAAGTTAGCTCCTACTCCCACTCTTTTTCTGGTTTCCATAGGAACTCCTATGACGTAGATGATTGGTGGATCACCAATTTTCATAAACTATGGCAGTCACTCCTCCGCATGGTTTCTTGCGGCAAAATGGACAGAAGCTGCCAGTAAGGTAGCGATGAAGTGGTCCGAGATCTTCTGGCCAGCTACTTCTCACACGGGTTTCCAGGGCTCGCAGAGGAACATCGACATTTTGGCAAAATAGGTGTGGAGTTAGCTAATGGCTAACAGGGTTCTTCTCAATGCAGGAAGAAGATAAAAACACCCCAACCCATCTGATAGTCCATGGTTATTATTCCATGAATGCTGTGGCAGCTTCTTCTTCTTCTGTGGTTTTGCTTTTGAGAGTGGCGCTTAAGGTGCACGCCCCCTGCTGCCTGTGGGAATGCAAAAACTAAGGTTTCCCCTGGAGGAGGCTACTTCCTGGAACGGAAATCAAGACGGACCGTTCTTAGAACTGTTCTGTCCGAAATCCAGAATCGCAAAATCGCTGAATCCCAAACGGTGGCCTTTGGCAAAGGAAGAGGCTTTTTTCTTTTGCTAAACTGCTTCAGATTAGCACCGTTAAAGTGGCATCATTTGAGACAAATCCCTGTAGATATTGTTGATTAGGGTTTGAAATTTAACAAAAACGGCCGACGTGACGGCTGAGCTGCGTTTATTTTCTTGTCAAATACATTTATGTCCATCTGCTTCCCCTTTTTTGGCGGATGAATACAGACCACTGCCCCCTGCTGGTACGGAGCAGAGCATAATACAACCCCCCCATGAGTTTTATTGGCATTAACGTTTATAACAATATCACGACAACAATAGAGTTGAATAAATTTGATTTCTTTTTTTTAATTTTTAATAACATTTATTGAGTTGAACACAAACCGCATCCCGGACAGTTTGGTGTGTCCCCCCCACCCCACCCCCCACCCCTCCAACTCCTCCCCCCATATACATCTGTCTCTTTCTTCTTCCCCTCTCTGATTTATATCTATAAACCCTCCTTCCCAAACACTCACACACACACACTGTACCAGTTGTGTTCTAATCTGCACCCCCAACACACACACACACACACACACACACACACACACACACACACATCTCTCTCTTTCTCAACCCCCCCACCCCCCACCCACTTCCCTCCCTTGTCTACCAATCCCAGCACTGTGTTAATCTGGTGCTGCTCTGACGGTCAGCACTTTGAGCGGCAGACAGACAGATTGGCTGTAATCCCCTGAGTGCCACAGATGGAACGCCACTACGCAGACCTTGGGGAAGGTGAACACACAGTTGTGCATGCACACACAAAGACCTGCAATTAGGAGGGGTGGTGGGGGCTGGAGGTTGTCATTTGTGTCTTTTTTTTCATGCACTCATAGATCGTCTATTCTATGTGGAGTAATTGTTGTCTTGCTGAGAGGAGGGGTCTCGTGCTTCTGCACGATGCCCGTCAGGAAATGTGAATTTCGGTAATTAGGTGAGCGTCAGGCCTCGCACATCTCACGCTCGACTCAAGAAAAGTGGTTATTCTGCTTAAATTTGAAGCAAAAAAAAAATCCCTCTCTGGTAAAAGCAGGTGAAATGTTGTAGGAAATGGCAAACCAGTACCCTCACTCGTTCATTAGCCAGCACCCTACTTCACTCCAGCTGTCGTTGGGCGATCACCCCAGAACCGGCCGCCAGTCAATGGCAGAGCCATGTATAGCAACATGCAACCATTCACCCTCTCCTTCATACTTCTGGGTGATTTACAGCCGACTCACTATTTTCCCATTTTCTGCAATAAACCAACATGTCCGTACGTTCCAAACCCAACAGTTCAACTCAAAGTGTGAAACGATGATGTTTCAAATGAGTTAAAATGTAAATACTCCTGAGGAATACTTTCTAAGTATCATCCTCTGGTAAACCTGCATTTGCTCTATTGACTATTACATGGATCATCTACATACAGCCGCACGGCAGATGTTTAATTTAATATATATAATTAAATATTTGGAGTAAGTCCTCTCATCTTGGAAATTGGAAGTTTTACAGTTTCCTTTCCAATTCCCATTTCATAACCTGTTTTTTTATTTGATTATTTACAGTGTGTGTGTGTGTGTGTGTGTGTACATTCTACAGTAGCAGTGATGCACATTGAAAACAACAGGATTAAAGGCTGGTGTTTGATTAGATGTTTATGTGTGATTCATTGTAATGAGGATAGCTGAGGCCACAATGACATGGGAGAATGTGTGTGTGTGTGTCTTTCATTGTAATGAATATGGCTGAGGGCATGGCTTTATCCCTTTTAATCAAGGAAGTAGAAGGATGAAATGAAACACTGACGAGGGGGAATGATGTCAACCCAGAAAACGGATATTAATTGTAATGTCAGAGTCTCTAATGGCTGTGTGTTTGTGTCTGTGTGAAAGGTGAAATAAAAAAATAAAAAAATCAGGAGTACGGCCAAAGATTAAATAAAAAGCAACCGGTTCCTGTTTTCTTTTACTATAAAAATGTCAAGCAACTACAAAAAACACAAAACACGTATGTACTCAGGATATCAATGCAGTGCAATGAATAAGAAATATCGATAAAATGTGTGTATTGGGGAACTGTGAGGTCCATTAAGCGTAGTTTATTTAAAGCACAAATATCTTTTGTGCGTGTGAAGATCGCTGTGAAGTATTACTGCCGGTTTCCACGTTGCTTTGCTGCCACCAAGTGGTTGAGAGCATGAGCATGTGGATGGTGTTGAATTGCAGTACAGAACTGTTGAAATGCTTTTTTCATTTACTACATAACGTTAATGTTGCTTCATGCAGTCCATTCAAGAAAAAAACCACACTCCTCTGTAAATCATGACGAGCAACCGCTAGCTCTTGAAAAAACACACACATTGACACAGGCAGGAGTGTGTAACATCCATTTATTACCACCTTATATGACAAATCTGGAAATTACAAACATCTTCAACATTAAAAAAAAAAAGAAAAAAGAAATCAAATTGAGCAAGAAAAAACAAATTAAGTTATAAGGGTGAGGAGTCAACCTGAGAAACGGTAAACTGATATATCTGGAGAAAAAACAAATTTGAGGCAAAGGGGGGACGTGTACAGAAAACGTGACCATTGTTTGTTATGGAACTCCACTTTACATCTTCACATTTGAATCAGTTGAAAAAAAAAAAAAAAAAAAAATTTCCCCGTCTTAAGAACGTTTGATTTTGGAGAACTTTACAAACTTGAACCTTTAGAACTAAAAGGTCCCGTATTTTTCTTTAAAAAAATGAGCCACTGTTACAAAAGTATCTCAAACACTATCGCTGAAGCCTCAGGCTTTGGTTAATACAATTCAATGAAACCATTTTTAAACACCACAAAAAAAGGCGAGGTGAAGGTCGTCTGTTAGTCAGGAAAAAAGAGGATCAAACTTTGGTGCCAAAACAAATCAGTAGCTTAATATTTCAGTAGAAAAATATTTCTGATACTTTTGTTATTGTTCTGAATTTAAATCTGATTCACCCCCCCCTAATCTCTGCGCAATCCACACATGGACTGCAGTGAAAAGAAAACCCAAGTGCGAGCCTTATTTGGGGGAAAAAAAAGGAAAATAAAAACTGAGTCCTGATGGATGAGAGCGATGATCAATATGACTAGCTTAAAACTTCTCCAGAGGTGCTGATGGATTGTATACAATTTGCTGCGGTGATCGGGGCTAACGTTCATGCAGACACATATCGGGCTACGAGCGCTGCTGTATCTGCGCGCACGTGTGTGTGTGTGCCCGAGGCTGGTGGGCAGCAGAAGAGGATCATCTAGCACCCTGCTAAAGAGAAGCCACAAGAGCCCCCCAGCAGACAAACACCCATCCTCTCCTTCTGTCTGTCCCTCCCAAATTTGCATTGTTCTAGTCTGTCGTCTGTTTTTCCTGATTTCCTCGGCCGATCGTGGTCTCGCACGAGTCGGAGAGTCGGAATAGACACAGTGCAGACTAAGAGACGTGCACTTGAGGAGATCTCATCACCAGAAAAAATGGTACATGCACAGAAAGAGAGTACCATAGAAGTCTGCCGCTGCGAGCACTAAGAAAAACACAACTATACACTTTATTCATAATATTATAGGTTTTTCCTCTACATACTACTAACACGGGGAGAGGGGGAGGTGGGAACTTGGTGAAGGGACAGAGAGAAAGACATGTGAAGGAGGGGTGACGTCGGAGAGGAGGAAGAACAAGAGCAAGAGTTTAAGCACGCTCTCCGCGGATGCGACGCGCCAGCTGGATGTCTTTGGGCATGATGGTCACGCGCTTGGCGTGGATGGCGCACAGGTTGGTGTCCTCAAACAGACCCACCAGGTAGGCCTCGCTCGCCTCCTGCAAATGGGGACATGTAAGACATCATTGTTGGCAGAACGGGCAACTGTGTTTTGTAAAGAGTTTTTCACTTTTGGAGGGAAAATTATAGATTTGTTGTCGTTGAAGTAATGACTGTTTTACTGCTGTTGAGTTAGCAGTACTGCTTTACAAAGTTCAAAGTAATGCACACCTACAGGCCAATTACATTTCTGCAGGGAATGTTGTTAAACGCCCGTCTGTAAGTGTCAGGGTCCTGTGTCAGCAATGGTGTCTGATTGTGTCTGCACAGTTTCATCGATGGGTATAGCTAAAACTTATTGTAAGACAGACCTGCAGAGCTCCAATGGCTGCACTTTGGAAACGCAGGTCGGTCTTGAAGTCCTGGGCGATCTCTCTCACCAGGCGCTGGAAAGGCAGCTTGCGGATCAGAAGCTCGGTGGATTTCTGATAACGCCGGATCTCACGCAGAGCCACTGTGCCAGGCCTTTACGGCCAATACAAAAATTATGTAGTGAGGATATGGGATGTTGCATTCATGTAGGTTATTGTTGATCATTAGAAACGTAGATTCTCTAGAGAGACACTATGCGCTTTCTTGTACCCTCTGTACTTAACAGATTTCAATTCATATCAGCTCTGCAACATGACATAACATCATGATGTATAAGTCCTCACTTATTTATGCTGGTTGCTTTTCACATTTTCACAACAATCATAACATGAAGGTCAAAAATGCTTTCTCTGTTGTCAATAAGCTCAAGGACACTTACTATTTCTCTAATTTCTGTCAACTATCAGTTAGTCATACTCAACTCATTATCCCATTCTTATTCATTTACGATGAAGGCAACCTGTATCGTGACTGGTTATTTAAAGCTTTCTTCGTCTCACCTGTAGCGATGGGGCTTCTTCACACCCCCGGTGGAGGGAGCGCTCTTGCGGGCCGCCTTTGTGGCCAGCTGCTTTCGCGGAGCTTTGCCTCCAGTGGACTTACGGGCAGTCTGCTTGGTACGGGCCATCGCGACGACAGATCACCTGTAGACCGTTCGACAAAAGCACAAATGTATTGGTACACCATCATGTTTTCCTTGTCCTGCTTGTTTTTTACTTTTCGATGTAGTCGTAAAAACACGCAAACATGGACAGGACTTGAAAAAGAGTAAAATCCTACGTAAAAAAACTACATGTGATACCCCATGATTACACGCTTGTTGTGAATCTGCTTTTGTTTGACAAATTAGAAAATGAAATTCGAGTTGCACATGAACTTTTTTTTAAAACCAAAACACGTACTGTGAACTTTTGAGGTAAACACAAGACTTCCCGATCGCTCGCTAATGGGGAAACGTCCATCAAAGAGTGAACGGCAATACTATTGGTTGCTATATACAAACGCGCTTGTAAATACAGCCGACGGACCAATCACGATCCGGCGTGTTCAAAGTGGGCGGGCTTCAGGGCCGCCGTCCGCCCTCTCAAGGCCCGCCCACCCCGCTCTGATGATGGCGGCGGGTTGATGCGCAAACGGGATGAAGGGGCAGAAGAGCACAGGACTCATACAAATACAAGTTCAATTTTACGACTATCTACCGCTTCCGTGTGTTGGAAAACAGAAGATGGACACAGAAGACATCTTAGGGAACGTATTTATGGACAAAGGAGAAGTGAACTGCCCCTAACGACCGCGTAGAACCGAGCCGAAGCGGCGCATAATTTGAAACCGAAATTCCCCTCATCTCAACGGCAGCGGCAAAGACTGCATATCACCGTCGCTTCGAGAGCCGCGCTTGTTATTTCCCCCACACGGCGAGAAATTTGACGTTTATCCCCGTTAAATACGTACGGAAATGGAACAGTTTATAATTCAAAAAACACAAAGTTCGTTCAAAAGGCGGAACGGCGCGTTTCGAGTGGCTTACCGGCGGTAAAAGTGAACAGAAGTGGTGGGAAACGTATCGCTTGTCTATTTTCTTCTTCGTATCCACAATGGGAAGCAGCGTCCAGCGGGAAAATGGCCGCCGCGTCAATCATTCGTCCCACAATGCAACAGTGCTAAAACATTTATCCGGACACTTCGTCTCGTTATCTGCGGGTTTCGGGGTCGCGTCGGAACAGGTCGACACAACCGGAGTGTGACGAAGTCGGGGGTTTACGGGCCCAAATAAAAGCGGCCGGTCTCGAACGGAGAGTTTGGACGGTCCAAACTTTCCCTCGACTTTTCGCCATGTATTCGCGGCGACGGCGCGCGCCTGCCACCGGAGACGATAGTTGGCTGGTCGAAGCGCGAGACCCCGGAAACAACATGAAGCCTGACGGGTGGTTGACGTTTACTCTTTGCACGTTTGTTTTAAAACTAACCCACTAAGTATTCCAGTTAATTTGTGCTTTTTTGTCCTTTTTGTTCGTTCCTGAGTGCAAAAGCTTGCAAAGAAGCAAGGCTTGCAACTATGACAACTCACATGTTGGAAGATCAGGGGCAGCCTTGACAGTTTTCCAAAGCCAAGTTTGGTGAGACTATAATTGCAAAACGTCTCTGTGGAGGTTTTCAAGTCATTCAGGTTATTCTTGTAATCTTCAGAAATGAATAAGCCTTTTGGATGAGGGGTCGACGTCTTCAAGAGAAGCAATTCAAGTCCAGTTACCAAGACAAGAATTGCAAAACGTCCCAAGTCATTCTCAGATTATATAACGTCGCGCAAGATTCAGTATTTGTGTTGGTTTACTTTTCTACCCAGTGAAACTCATTCAAATGACCGCCGGCAGCTCGGTTAACCACAAGAATCTGTTTATTATGTTTGTATGTGAATTTCAGAGTACAAATATTTTTGCTTTAAAAATGACCAAAAACACAAATCAAATACGTAGTAGAAAAAAAAGGTTTATCATACCAACCTGAGAGAGAAACAAAAAAAATTCATAATATTACCTGGACATAACTTGGCTGAAAATCAAAAGTATGATCAACATGTCTGCTACATATATGCCGCTTGTAGACTGTCAAACCATGCAGTGTCATCATAGCACAATGACGTCTAAAACTGACAACCAGGATCAAACGTTTGGGTTTTGATAACATTAAACAGTAGAAATACACCATTTAAAAAAAAGGAAGAAAAAGAAGACCCATAATATCAATGCGTGTGTCCGTTTGAAGATGAAGATGTCTCAACCTTAATGCTATTTCCTATGCTCATTATACTCACATTATTCTTGGCTTTCAAAAACACCTTATCACAGATATGACAAGGCATTCCTGTGGGATAGCTAATCAGAAGTGGAGTTTAAATGTGATTCAAATTTTCAAACATACATGAAGATATCTCTAAAGAAACTGCTACTAGTAGCACCAAAGAAGACATAATCACACATTTACGGTTATCACAATCATGATATATAGAGAACCTCAAACCAAACTACTAACTAAGTGTAGAGGGAGCAAAGAGTGGTGAGGGGATGAAAGGACGCCTTTTTATTCAACAAAACACTTAGGCACGCTCCCCGCGGATGCGACGCGCCAGCTGGATGTCTTTGGGCATGATGGTGACACGCTTGGCATGGATGGCGCACAGGTTGGTGTCCTCAAACAGACCCACCAGGTAGGCCTCGCTCGCTTCCTGGCGACGGAAAGGTGATAAATTGAGGCATTTTGGATCGGTCTCGGGACAAAAGTGCGTATTTACCACTCCGGTCGCACAAACCTGCAGCGCTCCGATGGCTGCGCTCTGGAAACGCAGGTCAGTCTTGAAGTCCTGGGCTATCTCTCTCACCAGGCGCTGGAAGGGCAGCTTGCGGATCAGCAGCTCGGTGGATTTCTGATAACGACGGATCTCACGCAGAGCCACAGTGCCGGGCCTTTACAGTTTGAACAAAAATGGTCATGAAGGGAGGGAATATGGTGGGGGGGAAATGTCTGTTGTACTGATTGCATCTCTGTAGCGGCTCCAGCTGCGCCGGTGGGAAAACCTCAAGAAATGTTTATTAGTAAAAACGGATGCGTTGGTTTGCTGGGGTTGCTCATGAGAGGTGGCGTTTCTACGGCGATGTAACTGGTGGATAAACAAGAAGCTATGATGTCATGGAGAAGGTGTCCCCTTGTGACATCAGATGGTGGAACGTTGAAACTGATGGCAAATAAAAGGATAATGCACAGTGATGTCACAGACAAACTGGAACTTTCAATGTTAAACCATCCTTTGAGAATTGACTGTTATTTGATCAACTGCCACAGGAATGGGTGGAATTTGACAAGAAACTATGACATGGGAGCAGTTAATCTGCTCTTGTCAAAAAATGTGTCACATCTACATGCCTTTGCATGTTGAACACTGTGTTTCTCCACTGACATGTTTTGTATTTTTGTAATGATGGCGCTCTAACATTTATGTGAAGTGTATGTTGGCATGCACTTTACGTATATCATAGATTCTTTGTTGAGTTTACAGATGTTCAATTGTAAGGAAATCATTTTTTTTCCACAAATAAAACTAAGAAAGAACTTTTAAGTTTATTCATATCTGCAGACAGAACAATAAAAAGTAGAGTAACCTGGACTCTCACCTGTAGCGATGGGGCTTCTTCACACCTCCGGTGGAAGGAGCACTCTTGCGGGCCGCCTTTGTGGCCAGCTGCTTACGTGGAGCTTTGCCTCCAGTGGACTTACGGGCAGTCTGCTTGGTACGGGCCATTGCTGCTACAGATCACCTGAGAGTACAAAAAAATATAATCAAAAACTTTTTTTTTTACTTCACAATGATTAACATCAAGTCCCTTTAAATGTCTGCTAGTGGTTGGGATCGTGCGTGGAAAAAGTTGACAGTGTGTGTGGGTGGTCAAATTGGGAATATTTTTCGTGAAATGAAAATGACATACTACTCCAGGATCGTCTTTAAAAAACAAAACCAAAACAAAAGCCAATTTTTTTTCTGACAGTCTCCAAGTGAGCTTATGCAATAACTGTAATTTACTTGACAGTGCAGTTATCCAATCAGGAAAGGGCTCTCTTATCGTGCAAACCAATCACATGGGTTGTAGAACAAAGTAGGGCCGGTTGTTGTGAACCCTTCAACCAATCATCACACGACTGTGTCCTGAAGAACCCCGCCCCTCGCCAGCCAACCTCGGGTGCGCTCGTTTCCTCGCACCACATGTCCCGGCTCGGCAGACGGCTCGGAATTTTATTCAGAATGAGCTATTTCACAGGAAAACCAAGCAGCCCCGCCCCCACTGGCTGTCCCGTGGAGGCAAAGGAGCGCACCCAAAGACGATGGCTGTCTTGCTGGCCCGAAGAATGTAAACGGGAAGGAAAAAATCGTTGTGGCAAACGACGAGGACGATGAGAAAAACGGCCGAAGAGTGCGAAATTCACGCCGCGAACGTGGAAGATACTTTTCGGATTCGACACTAGACACGTCGGGGGATCGTTCTGTGAACCTTTTTTTGTCAGATGACCCCTCACTTTGGGCGCATTTCCGAGTCGAATTCGACCGAGAGCACAAGTGCTTTTAGGTCCCGGACTCCCCGAGCTGGCAGATAACAGCTCGACTCCTCTGCGTTTTCTTTTCCATCGAAAATAAACCCGAAAACACGTCCATCCGAAATCCAACGCGACGCCAAAAGATACATTAGACCTTTAGTGAAACGGCGATACTCACCTTGGAAAAGTTGGCGTGGGATTGCCGCTTCAAAATGCCAATTTATTCTTGAGTCTCTAAAGCGTTGTTCTCGCAACAAAATGAAGGGAGGAGAGGAGAAAAAAGAAAAAGAACATAGGAAAGCAATAAGAGACACGTTTCCCATCATGCATTTGGGACAAACATATAACATACATGCACAACATGATAGCCCGATGCACCAGCAGGCTTCTGCAGCACCGTCCTCACCCTTATTTTCAGTTTTTACCCTTTATTTTACCGTCTTATGTTGTTTTTTTGTTTCGTTTTTTACGAGTTGTACAAATGTGCATTCAATGGGAATGGTATGACAACAAATGCAAACAAATACCAGTGTTGGAAAATGACTTGCGAAAATACAAGTCGTCTATTTTTTGACTGTCGAAGCAGAAATGTCATTTTTGATTTATTAACCCATGGGTATTTAAAAAATACAACTTGTGACTAGAATAAAATCTTTCATTTTTTCGCCGGTATGTGATATATTACAATTCATTTCCAGCGTTGTAAATTGAAATGATGAACCAACCTGTAAGAAATAAAACGCTGGGGGAGAAAAGAGCAAAAAAAGTTTTAACTTTTATTGACACAACTGCAATTGGCGGTGCACTGCCCCGCCAGCCCCCTAGGGGGCGCTAACAAGCGAGCTCCCAGTGCGCTTCACTTTTAAGAGCAAGACGCGGACCCGTCCTTTCTAGCTTCAACATGGCGGCCGTCAGGAAGCTGAAACGCGTGGCGGCGTCGCAGCCGGGGTTTTTGACGTTAAATGCGTCCAAGGAGCCGTCACAGCTGCTCAGCAGCCGGAGGAAACGAGCCAACAAGAATAAGAAGAAAAACTGGAAGAAACACATCGATATCACGGACGTGGAGGAGTTTCTAGAAGACGCCAGGCTCCAGGAGCGGACGACGGGGTGGGTTTTTTTTTTCTTCTACTCAGATTTCGACACCAAAGAGTGTGAATTTCTTGTTTTCTATCCAAATAAAATGAACCACCACCTGGAAAGTTAAGTTGCAACATTCTGACTCATTTAAACGCGACTATGCTACATTTGAGATAAAGTTTGCTAGTTTGAACTAGAAAACGCATGCTTGTTGCGTTCACGTGATTCGTACATATTGAAATTGTGTGTGTGTGTGCGTGTTCTAGCGGTTTACTGTCAGAGAAGACCGACGACAGCTTGTTCTTCTTGGACATCGGACAGTCGAAGAAACCCGAGCAGAAGAGTAAGCATGCTAGTCGCTAGCATTGTTAACAGCTTGCAGAAAGTAAACAAACTCCATTGATTTGTGTCTCCTTGCACCCTCTATCATCATACCCTTCACTGAGATCATTCTAATGAGAAACTTGTGTGTTTGTACACTATTCTAAACTTTGTCATTGTTTTGGCAGAAGTAGAACAGCCTGTGGAGGAGAAGAGGGGGAGACGGAAAGCGCAACGTCCTTTGAGGATTGACCTGATCCTGCAGTCCGACTCCTGCATCCCTGTGCCCAAAGAGTCAGTGTCCGTCGCAGCTTGATGTAGTTTCAGACAGTAAAAGGGTTCTCATTAAGATCAGAGCAGCGGATTTAGTTTTCTGATAAATTTTTGATTTTTATAAAATCACAATCGGTACACATTTTAATACGTGTCAAAGTCTCATCAGATGTTTTTGTAGAAGCTTCTCGGATGAGAGGGGAAATGTCATAGAGGGAAGAAGGTTCAAGTCCAGTTCCCACGAAAAAACTTTGACAAGGATTAACCATGAGCTGGCTGACTGAGAACCTCCACAGAAATGCACATTTTATGTCAAGTTGAGGTTGTTTTTCCCAGTTGATACAGAAGTTGAAACTGAAATTCAAGCTAATAGCAATAGTTGTTTTCCTCGTCAAATAATAAAGTAGCCCTCCAAAAATGTTAATCACTGAAAGTTTCCCCCTTTTGCTCTGCTCATCCAATTTTTTTTAACATACAAGTTCATAAGTACTAGTTGGAACACCACTGTACCCCTCTGGTGGGTTGTGGTAACAGCGACACCTGGTTAAATATGTACATAGGGTTCCAGGAGATACAAAATCTCAGTTTTATCATGACCATAAACCATTACTCTGACTATATGATTATCCATGATAATTATCACTGGGAATACGGGATGAAAGAAATAATCCTAAAGGTTGTCTTCACTTGCAGTGAAAAGCAGGCAGTGGAAGGTCCTGGTTTTTGTATTTGCATCATTTATGTAATAGATAAATAGCCTCTGATCAATAATTATGGCCCCACAGTCTACATCAAACAGTGATTGCAGACGGTCAGCTTCATTTTAGGTACGTTTACAAGGCATTATTTTTAGCTAGGATTTGTTCTATTTGAATAGAAACACTGAAGTGTTCCTTCTGATCTGTTCTTCAATGAGTGTGCGGTGTTTGCGTCCTGTGATGATCCCATCCTTGCGCTCACAGCATTTCCTTCCCGGAAATGTGAAGACACACATCGGAGCCTGGGAGGCTGTTGTGTGAACAGCATCCTGGGACCTGAGGACCTTACAAACACTCAACTGTGTAGGCGCTTTGACCTGACGGGTTCCCGTTACCCTTGTCTCCCCGATATAACTGGCTGATCTCTTCTTGTTCTTGCTCGGTCCCCAGTGTGCTGGCCTATCAAACGCCGAATGCCAAGAAACTCCGCCGCATCGCCCAGAAAGCCGAGCAGCTGGCGGCCAAAGGCGTCGTGCCACGGAGGCAGAGGCAGCTGCTGAACAGACAGCCGGTCGACAGGGCGGCCAAACCAGCGGTGACCGAGGCCAACAACAACCCAAACAGAGACTATTACGATATCTGGGGTCAAGAGAGTGAGTGCGTTTTGTTCTGGGGGTAAAAGTTAGATGACCATTGGTCCATTAGTCTTGGCTCTTGGGATTTAAGTAGTGACAATCGACAGAACGGGACTGTTGTCATCTATAAGATCATCATTCCTGCTCAGATTCGTTGCGATTTACTTGGATGATGGAAACACGAGCAGACATAGGAGCTGAGAGTAATGGAGAGGAGATTCGAGCTCTGGTTGGGATGTAAAAGTGGTTTATTGCAGCTGGATGTCAAACATTTTTTGAACACGGGTCGTCTTTGTGCAACAGCCGGGAGCTCCGCTGATCCCTGGTACCTCCAGCAGACGGGCAAGAAACGCATCAAGGTAACAGCCTGTGCAGGAGCGATGAGGTCCAAGCAGCTGTCGACGTTTGGTTTAATGCACTCTGTCTTTGCTGCCAGCGGCCGGAGAGGATGAACGAGAAGCCGTCGGTGCTCCCGGCCGTTGAGGTGATCGCGCCCGGAGGTTCCTACAACCCAGACTTCTTCTCCCATCAGGTACCGTGGTCTCCCTTTAGTCTCCGGCCATTCAGTGGGTTTGTGCAGCCCCGTCGAAGTCTTCTCCACGCTGACTGTCTGTCCCTCTGCCCACCCAGGCGTTGCTGCAGGAGGCCCACGAGGTGGAGGTGAAGAAACAGAAGGGGGAGGAGAAGCTGGACAGAATCCTGGCCGTCGAACACGAAGACAAGGCCACAGAGGTGCCGGAGACGCTCCTCGGCTTTTCCGTCAACTATCAAGCCGAAAAACGTGCTCCGTCGCTTCAGTCCTGTTGTGTTCACTCGCAGGAAACCGTCCTCCGAGAACAGGTGGAAGGCCTGGTGGAGGAGAGTGAAGAAGAGTCTTCGAACGAGGCTGAGGAAGGCAAGGAGGACGACGCGGTGGTCGGATCCATCACCATGGTCGAGAAGAAGACGGAGAGGCAAAGGAAGAAGGAGAAGGCTGAAAAACTGAAGGTCCGTGCTTGGAGTTCAAATTGAACACCTGCGAGCAGGACAAGTTCGTCCAAAATGGCTGAAAGTATTGGAGTGGCCTATTTATAGAATTCCTGAAAGCTCTCTGCCGAAGACTCTGGTCCACACCTCCCTCTCCCCTGTCTCAAACCCCCGTTTGTCTTCCTCCTCTCAGGAGCAGCAGCGGCTGGCCGACAAACAGCAGGTCGACAAGCGGCAGCAGCTTTTCCAGCTTCGCTCCATTAAGACGTCGATCCGGCAGCAGGAGCAGAGCACCAAAGAGAAGCAGAAGCAGCGGAAGGCCAAGCAGGAGGCCCAGAAGGCTCAGCCCAGACGCCTCGGCAAGCTTAAGTACGCACTCGCTCAGCCCCATCTGTAATAAACGCCCGGAGGTCACCCAGCCGCACAGACAGCTATGCTAACGAAGCGCCCTGCTAGCTCCTCTAGGATCCGCTGTATGACCACTGGATGAGAGAGCCTGGCTTATATTTAAATCTCCTCACAGATACAGAAAACACTTTGGGACAGTTTAACAGCAAATACCTTCAATAGAAGTTTTTCAAAAATGACCATGTTGATTTTAATAAGTCTAAGATCAAATTATACATCATTATTCAATTCAAACATGGTGCTTTCATCGGCGCCTCCATTGTTTTTCGATCCCCCACAAACTCAAGCCATTCCAGAATTCTGCTGCGGGGTTCATAACTCAGGTCCTTCACCAGCTCCGTTGCCTGCTCACGCTGTCCAGGATTCACTTTAGATATTGCTCCTCAAGTAGGCATGCACCCACAGGCGCTCTCTGTGATTTGAGTTCAAATCTTTATACTTTTCGTGAGATGACCGCAAAGACAAAAGTACATCAGAAAGCAGCCTGAGATAATTCTGTATCTGTTTACAGGTTCCAGCCTCAGGATCTGGAAGTCCAGCTGAGTGGCGAACTGGCCGGCTCCCTGCGGAAACTCAAGGTACCCGTTCGACCATTTTGAGAATTCCACCGACGGCGACGCAACACGGCCCTTATCTGTAATGACTTTCGGTCGGTTTTTAGCCTGCGGGTCCGTCGGGCTCTTCGCATGCATCGCCCTCTTAATACTGCGCCGACCCACTTTAATTCGGATCATTAGCCTGATTGGATCGAATCGAGGAAAATTCCCACTTCTCCCGCTCCTTTTATGTCTGAGTCCAACCGAAAGTGGGCTTTGTGATGTGAACGAGGTTATGTAATTTGGGATGGGAGTAGAACCGTCAGCCTTATCTCACTCCCATCTCCCCCTGCAATGCCTCATCTGCGCAGCCAGAGGGCAGCGTCCTCAAAGACCGCTTCAAGAGCCTCCAGAAGAGGAACCTGATTGAACCCAGAGAGAGAGCCAAGTAAGGATCCCTTCTTATGTAACCTCTCGCTAAAGGGTTACGGGGGAAACCAAGATTCACAAGGGTGCATGTTTGTTTATTTTTCTTTTTTGCTTAAAATCTGTCTCCTCTCCTCCCTTAAGGTTCAAGAGGAGACTCAAGGTGAAATATGTGGAGAAGAGGGCTTTTAAAGCCATTACTTAGCACCACAGGAGCTGGACCACGCTCGCCTGATGGAACTGTGTATATACCACCCAACAATCTGTACCCCATCCCTCCAGAACCTTTGCCACGTGATATAAACCAAATGGAAAACGACGTTTTCGTGTTCTGTTGGATTCATCTGACCACGAGCTGCTCCTGGGTGCGACCTGCTATCAGAAAAGGTCTCCAGTGTAGATTTCTGCTTAATAAGGGTCCGCGTGTTGCTGCTGCTCTTGAAGAATATGGCCCCCGCGGCTGGGACTAATTGCAGGGTTGTCACCTGTACCCACCTGGTTGGTACTCTCTATTGTTAAATCCTGCAAAAATGAACAGGTAATGTTGAATTTAAGTGAATGAAAGAGGGGGTTGTCAGACTGTAGACCCCAGGAAGATTAATGGACTCTTTTTTTAATCCACGAAAAGCCTTATTGGATTGAGGAAATTGGCAGATGATAATTGATTCCGACCTGCTTAAACCCATAATGGCGGGCGGTGGCCCCCGTGGAGCCAAAGCCTCTTATCACTCAATCAGCGTGAAATTGTAATCTTTGACCTTCACAGTTGAGAAAAGCCCCCCCCACACACACACACAGACACACCTCCAAACACCTCGGCCTTCTAATCAGTACTTTCACGTTAATTAAACTGCAGACGAATTAGCCCACAAACTCCTGTCTCCAAGGAATCTAATCTATTAGTACTTAGACGTACAGCGGTAATGAGTACTCAACCAGCAGCTACTTATATGAATATATGGGTTCAATGTAGTGACCTATGAAAGTACATCAAATACAATTATAGGTCAGCCCTTAACCTCCCGACAATGTTCATTTTCCCATTTTAATGAAAGCAGGTAATACTCCTGCAGTCAAAGCAGCTAATACACAAAAACACAAGTGCTATTATTTCAAATTCAACTTTAAAAATGTATCCCATGTCGAACAACCCTCGTGTTTTTTGGGAAGATCGGAAGAGCGTC
>CAAKHD010011969.1:0-12500 GCA_901007705.1 Fistularia tabacaria
CCTCCGAGACACACAGGCGTGTCAACGTCGCGCCCAACACCATCCCACGCACACTCGGCGACACTCGGTGTATGTGTGTGTGTGTGTGTGTGTGTGTGTGTGTGTGTGTGTGTGTGTGTGTGTGTGTGTGTGTGTGTGTGTGTGTGTGTGTGTGTGTGTGTGTGTGTGTGTGTGTGTGTGTTAGAGCGCCGACGCGAGATGAAGAATAATCATTTGAAATCAGATGTTAGAAGATCTGGATGTAGTTTCTTTCACACTAACTTTAGGCTTATTTTTCAGTGATGATTTCCGAGCTCATTCCCCCAGGTGACCCTCGGTGACGGAGAAAATCTTGTTTTCCCAAAGCGACTCCGTTTTTGGAGCGACCGGGAAACTGCAGCACATCGAGAATCAGTTCCCGTTTGGAGTCCTGGGTTGAACCTGTCATGTTTTCCAGGATTTTATTTTTTTTCTGTAAATGTGTGTGTGTGTGTGTGTTAGTGCGTGTGCGTGTGTGTTAGTGCGTGTGCGATGACATCCATGAGCCTGAGGTTCTCTCACATATCAAGAGAAAAGAAGCTTTCCTGGGATACAGCAGCAGTTTGAGTCAGTTCACAGGCCTTATTCTGAAGTTCACTAGGCCAAGTTGTCAGCAGTTTTCACACTTGGAAGTGAGGTTGAAAAAATTGGGGGGAAAAAATGTCTTAAGTTTGCTGAGAAGTCGAAGTAGGCAAGAAAAGTATTGCATATTTTCGAATGGACGCAAACTTTCCAATCGCAAAGAAGAGCTTTCTGTGAACCCTCAACCTTCGAGTTCCAACTGCTTGTGTCCCAGAACAAGCTGATGGGTCTGTTCATGTCCACAAGTAGAGAAGTAGTGATTCCACCAAATCGTTTATCACATTCAGCAAAACACGTGTGACAATTAAGGAAACATGCACTTTAATAACAGCAAGAGAATCTACAACTTGTTTCAATGTCAAGAGATTATCTGTCTTCACAAGGTCGAACGTCTCGTTCATGTTGCAGCGATCTGAAGGTGACCCTTCACGGTACTTGAGCTTCACACCCACAGAAAACATCTGGACAGGAGATTAAAACGCTGACATGTCGTCTCAGCTGGCGAGTTAGCGTGTTGCTATCACAAGCATAATCATCTTCAGTGTGTTTGAAGAAAGAAGACCAAAGTGCTTATTGTTCTTGCTTTTTATTTCTGCCTCCAATGGAAGAATGTATTAGCAGCCTCGTGCTTAAAATGTATTGTTTCCCTTTGGAAATATGTTTTAAGTTGTGTTTTAGCTTTCATCTGGGGCTTTTTGTTCATCGGTCTGCGAAGGCTGCCTGGTCTTCTCACGCCGGGGGGGGAGGGAATCCGGTTGGGAACGAAAAGGCAGGTTTAACTGTTTTAAAAGGAACAAAGAAGTTTCACTTGTACATATGAAAATGGATCAAGGTCAAAGATTTACGTTGTGATTCTGTTTTCAAAGAGTCTGAAAATTTAGATTTAGTTTTTTTTTTTTTGTGAACTGGTCTGTCCACAAGTTCTACACTTTTATAAGAAAATTAAAAAAAAACGGATGTTAACATGTCGCCTGATTTGTCATCTCTTTAAATAGAAGCAATCTCTTGAGTAACATACATGTATTATGGTGATGATAGTCTTGATTTTGTTTTTCTAGTCATTTTTGTGACCACCACAGAGACAGGACTTATTTTCCCAGAACCATCAATTATTTGTTATTGTAATACTCGCCGTGGCCACTAGAGGGCAGCACCACCCCCACGTAATGGAGTCTGAAAAGGGACATTTTTAAATTGTCACCCCAATATTATTTAATTGCATTTTAAAGGAGTTTATTTGTTTTACATTAATGTAAACAATACAACACAACGGAAACTGGCTAAGTTTATATATCTGAAATTTTAATTAATGACCCGCTGTGAAGATGTGAAGGGCAAGTGTCCCTTTCCGGAAGTAGAGACGGAAATAAATTTGATTTCTTTTCAAAATAAGACTTTTTTTGTTTGCTTTTACACAGATCGACATTCTACAAACGTGTAAATATTTATTTTGAACAGAACCGTACAATTCTGAAGGTTAACGTTCGTTAATGTTTAGGAACCTCTAACATTTCCATGTGTTTTGCACTCACAGAAGTTTGAAAACGCCCCTCCGGTTCTGGCGCATGCGCCGCTGCGGCCACGCAGGGATGTTTGTCGGCCGCTAGAGGGCGCTGTACAAACACCACGTCTAAACAAGCAGCAAATAACCGAGTAATAACCGAAATCAATACTTGCCGCAAACGCTTGGCAGTTTTTGCTTTGTTTGTTTTTCCTTTCCTCATCGATTGAGTCATTAATTAACACAATAGGTCCGTCTTGCATTCAGAAACTCTGGAGGAACTTTTCAAAATTTCCTGAAGCGAGCAATGCACACCGGATTTTTTTTTCCTTTCGTTTTGTCACACTCATACGCCATAGATAGATACATCTATAGATAGATAGGAAATAATTTTAACTTACATAATGTAATAATAATAATGTAACTTTACATAAACAAATTACATCATGACTACCGATCCTGCTGTCAGGAAATTGACTCCATTTGGCCACCAGAGGGCGCCATGGACACGCATATATAGTCAATAGCTTTTTGAGGACGGACGAAAAAAATTTGCTGAGCTTAGGTGGTAATTTATTATCACATAATGTTTGGGGCTGGGACTTTTACAGTTTTTTTTCGATTGATAATTTATTACAGAAAATTGCATTTGGTAAATTAACTTTAACCGCAACGTAATTCGCACCACGGATTTTTTTCTCGGCAGAGTTCCAGGTGGACAGATTGAACCGACGCACAGTGAAATTAACATGATGGATGATGCAGAAGATACAACGCCGGTAGAGGGGAAATTTGAATATAAGAAACTTCAAGACAGAAGCACAAAGGAAAATCTTTGCACTTTATGCGGGATGGAGTTTGTCTGTCACTGGAGCGCCTCCAACCTCCGTTACCACCTCGACGCGAAACATGTTGGATTGGATACGAGCAAGTGACCACTGATTCATTCAAAAAAACGTACTTTTCTTTCAAATACAGAAATCAATTTTGATTCATTACAAAGTCTCTAATTCTTTTTTTTTTTTTTTTTGTTAAATCCAATCCCACCCCTAATTACATTATTTTACAATCACTGATCCTGTCGACGTATGTGTAATTCCACCTCGAAGCACCTTCTGTAATTTGATGCCAGCAACCTGGCGGTTAAATAACAACTTTCAGATGAGATTCAAACAACCTTTTTATTAGAACAAATACAGCAGATGTAAAGGTCTATTGCAACCAAACACTCCCATCACGATGCAACATGTGCATCAACAGACATCCGCACTCCCCAATAGAAATAAATTATCATAAGACAGAATAGAACTAAAAATGACAGGACAACATAAGTTGATGGTCTGTTTGTTTTTTTGTTTTTGTCTTCAAATCAAAGCATGAAGCAAAGAAGAGACACTGATCAATCATTCAGCAAACCTAAATGTAACCCCAAGCAAACCTTATAGTTTAAGACGAGTTTGCAGTGAAAGCCTTTCCACTGTGCAGGTGCAACATTTTGGTTTCAGCACAGAAACATAGTTTTCAGTCCACCATCTTGATACTGAAGCCATGCATCCGCTTCTGCTGTTTGTCCAAGCATGAAACCATTGGAGAAAAAAAAAAAGACAAATCAAACAGGAATTAAAGCTTTCAATAATAATATATAAAAAAAGTAGCAGAAACACCAGAGGAGCAATTAAAACCCAAACCATTCAAAAATAAACTGCTGCATTCAAACAGTACTGATGTGGAAACAAATTATGACCTATTAGATTCTGCAGACTTTTTTTTAATGATTTTTTTAAATTAAATACCCTCAAAATTGTCCTTGATATGACTTACAGAAATCATTCAAAGGCATTAAAAAGGAACAAATGTTGGTGGGTGGCATAGATGTTAGTATCATCTTTAGTCACCTTGAAGTGAAAAGCTAAATGAAAATGGCTACATATTGAGATAAATACAGAAATGACTTGGCTTCAAACAAGATTTGGTTTCAAGTACAAGTTGGGCGAAATGGATGAAAATTAGTATTTTGATCTTCATGATCCCTGTTTTCAATATCAATATAAATATATCCATACACCCAATCAGGTTTGGGTAAAACAGAGTGTGCCTCCAGTGTAAAAAGAAGCAGTTTTAATTTCATGTTTCCCTCGAAGGTTCCTGAAACTGCTGACTTCTGACAGTCATTTCTGGCTCATTTTCAAAGGATTTGTTGATTTGGAGGCAGTTTTTGGCAGATTATATTTCGGTAACCTCACCGGAAACAGAGCTGGATGGAAAAGCATGTATCGCAAGTCTTTGATAGTCTGTGACACCATCGCACAGATAATAATCAATACATATTCATATCTTTTTCTGCCCTGAGCGAGAACATTTCAGCTGAAAACTTTTGACTCCTGTGTGGTTTGAGTGAGTGGGGGGACAAAGTGACATAATTGTCTTGAACGTTCAGTCACAAAATGAACAGATGGCGAACAGACGTTTGTTTGATGAGACTCAGACCGACTTCAACACCTCTCATTGCATAATCAGACAAAATGAAAACCTTTGAATCACAGAGCGTGTCGATCCATCCGCAGCACAACTTCCTCTCTTTGTCTTATTTTTTTCAACATTTTTTTTGTTCTTTTTTTTTTTTTATATATATATTTCATACAAATCTATAACCCAAATTTAGAAATCTTATTTACATGGAAAAGGTTTTTTTTTTTTCTTTTTTCTTTTTTTTTTCTTTTTACTTTAAAAGTGACTGCCAGTTCACCCGACAGTTCCCACATCCACCTCCCCTGGAAACCTTCACAATCATGGAAGAAATTTAAAGACATTATCCACTCTTTCTCCCCTCCTCATTAACGAATGCTCCTAAGTGTGACTTAGAAAACCAGCATTCGTAAAGAAATACACCAAAACGTTTGTTTTAAAGCCACAATTTTGCTTCCTCTTCAATTGGAATCGAGTCGTGAAACCTGCTCGCTCGGACCTCGACGCGGATGCAGAGCATTCACCCGCCCTCTCTGGAGATCCTTCCTGGACAGATTCTGAAGAACAAGGGTAGAAAAGTGTTTCGGAAGTGGTTTTATCGTCGGAGCAGAGGAGCTAAAACCCTTGCCAGTCAGTTTGAGGGGAGCTTTTCCACACAGACACACACCGGACGAGGTGCCGCTCCGCTCTTCCATTCGGTGGGAGAGCCGGCGGCGTTAGGAGTGCGCCCGTCTCGGATTTTGTGTGTCTCTCGGAAGAGATCGTGTGTGCATCTGTGTATTTCTGTGTGTATCATGAGCCTCCCGGCGTAAGGTGTGAGTGATTGAGGGGGTTGTGTGTTTGTGCGCGTGGGTTAGAGTGTCCCGTCGTCAGCGCAGCCCGCTCCCGCCGTGTAACGGAACTCCTGCAGGTTTGACACGCCGTGGAAATGGACGAAAGCCCCGGCAACCACCAGGATGTGAAAGAGTTGGTGGGAGTGGAACTACCAGAAAGAGAGAGAGAGAGAGACAGCGTAAATTATAATGTGACAGGTGTAAATGTTCATGTCATATTTTTAAGTGTAGGCTGAAATAAGAAGTAACAAAGCACTCCTATTTTAGGAGTTTTTAATCGTGTGAGAGTCTGTAATTGTGGTTTTCTGCTGTGAGCAAAAACCCAATCTCAAAGGCGCCGTGTGAAGGAGGAATTAACAATGCTGTCAAGAAAGCAGGGCTCGGTTTTTGTAACAAATAAACTGAAAAAATAAGCATTTTAGGTCCGACAATATTGTATAACTGTGATAACCTAGGCATACTAACAATACTGGCCATGTGTACGATAAGTCTTAGTGTCTAATGACATTTATTACATGAAAACAATCTAATTCAGATAAGATAAGATTAGATAACACTTTATTGATCCCCACAGGGGAAATTCGTTTGTCGCAGCAGCGCAATAATAACAGTATCAAAAAAAAAAAAGACAACCTATAAATAAGCACTGAACCGCTAAAAGCAATATAAACAATTAAAAAAACATGTATAAATAAATACATACATACACATACATATAAGGCAAGTTAAGCATTTTAAAAGGAATTACTGGGTCTTGTTGAGAAATGGGTGGATGACAGAGGCTGATGTGAAAACATGTAATTGTTTTGTTTTTCATGTTTACCAGAACAGGAAAAGGCTCCCTGCCTCCCTCATTCACATAAGCGGCTCGTCACACTTGCACGATAACTCAGGTCTAACAACGGCAGAAGGCGAGGCTAACATTTACATTTCACTAGCAGCTGCTACAGCCAAGTGGTAGAGTTGGTGACAGTCGATACAGAGATCTTATTGTCAATTTTGGGGGTATTTGAATTTTTCTTATTGCTTTTTTGTATTTAAATTTTCCATACTTGATGTTTTTTGATGTACCTGCCTGCTGAGACAACTAAAATTCCCTCTGGGGAATAATAGTCGTCCATCCATCCATCAAGCTAAAGTCCCTGAGTAGCATTACAGTAAAGTGTTGCATTTATATGAACTCAATTTGGCTGCAGTTAACAATCAATCATAATAGATTATATTTAGGGAATATATAATATCAGTCAGTCAGTCAGGCTCTTCTACCACGAGGTTTATGGTTGCTCTGAGACCCGAGGTGGGCTTTGTGTAATGTGAAGTCTTCAATGTGGAAAATATATCTCAACTTCATTCAAAATTGGGAAAAATTACCCCGAACGAGTGAGTGACTGAATGTTGTTTATCTGTATTTGTGGCCCTGCGATTGACTGGCAACCAGTCCAGGGTGAACCCCGCCTCTCGCCCGGTGACAGCTGGGATAGACTCCAGCATCCCCCGCGAGCCTGAGTGCAGGATGGATGGATGGATGGATGGATGGATGGATGGATGGATGGATGGATGGATGGATGGATGGATGGATGGATGAATGTCCTTTTGGTTTCTCTTGTACTTCCCCTATGAGGCATCCCAAATCGTCTTTCATTTTATTAAATGTTCGTGTTTCTTTAACCTCCCTTCTCTATCAGCTTGTTGAGACTCGTCACATCCCAGCACTTTGAATGAAAGCACTTTCTAAATAAAAATACGAGTATTAATATTCTCTTTGGATGTGTATGTGTGTATGCGGAACCTACCCAGATGTCACATTTCCCCGGGAAGAACCTCTCGGGGATGCGGGCGGCGTACAGACAGGCCCCGGTGATGTAGAGCGTGGCCATCAGCAGCAGCCAGCCCATCTGACCGATGGTGGTGGCCTTGATGAGACCCTCGCTGATGACGAAGTGCAGGGTGGGGACCACGCCGCTCAGACCCAGACCCACGAACACACCTTCACAGCACACACGAGGGAGACAAACGTGAAAGCCTGGCTTTAATTGACCCCTCTGGAGACTGCACAACCACTGGCATATACAACATTTGTGCTGGTAAACACAGAACTTGTAATTTGTGCAGTTTTCTGCCACAAAAAGTCTTAAAATTTGCGTTTTCGTGGTTTGAAGAGATCATCTGGGGATTGTGTCACTGACACAATATGCTGTAAGATATTCTATCATCTCATTTTCAGACAGGTTTGTTTTTTTAGCACTGACACAAGAATCATCTCTTCTCAAAGTAATGATCTTCATTACTTCTTGCTGATTATTTTTTTCAATACTGGTATCAAAATGACCCAATTCTGTTTCTGCTATAAATATTGTTGAACATATTCACACAAATCAGGTGAGAAGAGGAAACACAGGCTTGAGTTTGAGCTGGTCTTTCTTACATGTTCCCCTTTTTCCTTTTTGTTCTTAAAGCTAATTTGCCGGTCTCTTAAGCTCTTAAGGAAAAATAAAGACTGAACGTTTGCTGCTGAGTGCTAACTTTGTTTTCTGTTTATTGCTGTGACCAAAATAATGTCATTTTCAAAAAGAACTGTAATGGATCCTTTTCACACTAATCTTTTGAGTGTGTAAAATTTGATTATAGCAGCTTGAAGGGACAAGAAACCGGACCACACCTGCACGGACCCCCCTGTACTGCGGCGTGGCGAAGAAGTCGCACTGGGAGACGGTGATGGCGGCGAGTCCCAGCACGCACACCACGATCAGGTAGATGAAGCAGGGCTGAGGCGAGCAGTAGAAGGAGTAGTACAGCCACGGCACGAATGAGCCCATGATCAGGAAGGCGATGCCGCTGTAATCCAACCTGCAAACACAAAAATCAAATCCAAGTAAATTCAGTTAAACGGTAACTATTCCCTTAGAGTGACAACACCAATATTTTGTTCAGTATTTCCTTCAACACCACAAATAGGTGACATAATGCTCATTCATGTGCATCTGTAGGTTACGTCATTTCATGTATGATGTACATTTTGACTTTTCCGTTCTTAAACTGTGTGAAATACTACTTTCAATATAATTGCTTAAATATTTTTGTCATCTTGATTTGCAATACTATTCTCAGTAGCATTGGCTGTACGAAGTTCAATATTACATGTATATGTAGTTCTCTATTATGTCATGTAATGTGTTTTTATAAAATATGTAATATTTCACAATCATGTGTAATATTACTCTTCTACTTTGGAGCCATTTGGAACAAGAATTTCCTTCGGGATTAATACATTTCTAGCTTATCATATAAAAAAGTACATACATCACATAAGAGCTTTGGAGAGCCGAGGAAATACATCATTGCAAAAAAATGGAATCACTGACTCAAAATTGCAATTTTTAGGAATATTCCTTTGTAATTTTGGTTGGTTTTTTTTTTTTCAACATTTTAATTTGCTGTCAAAGGGATATTCTGTGATCATTTGAAAACAGAAATGATTTACAAAAGAAGAAGTAAATCAAATTAGTCACAAATAATCAAAATGAAGGTTTTTCTGCAGGCCATGAATCTGGACTGTCAGCAGAAAGTAATATTAGATATAAATCTATGACATGGGAAAGGAAGAGTCCAGGACACACATCTGTGTTATCCACCAATATGGGTTTGTTTAATGAGTGAAAACTAGTTGATCCTCATGGAAGAATATTTCACATTCAATTTTGTATCACAGCTGGGAAACAACTACGACTTGAAAGCACAACAAGCACATACACACTTTCTTGCATGTAGCACAGTGCCAATGCTGCTCATAAAACGCTTCTTTCCACCACCCCACTACCTCTATTTTTTACCACCCTCATCCGTTCAATACTTATTTATATTATGTACATATTCCCCAGGTCTACAACTGTTATTTTTATAGACACTGTCCTGCACAAGGCATTCCTTTTTTACACTTTTTTTCTTCTTTCTGTATCTTGTATTATATTGAGTATCCTGTAAATAGTCTTCTATGCCGACATCCTTTATGTCTACAATGCTGCTTTGACGATTGAATTTCCCAACTGCGGGATCAAGAAAGTCTTATCTTATCATAAAAGAAGTTGTGTTGGGTAACTGTATGGGTGGAGTGTTTGGAAGGCTTACTTGGAGAAAACTCTCGACACGCCCTCGGAATGGCAGTAGACGGTGTGGAAGAGCCAGGAGAAGGAGAGGCAGAGGATGGCTCCCAGGAAAAACATCCCAATCACCACCTTCTCCTGGACCGGAGCCACGAAGGACATGTTGGGCCTGAACATGTACATCAGACCCAGACAGAGGAAGAACAGGCAGCCTGCAGAGACAGGGACCAACAGAGCTTCACTGCAGCAGTCAACAACTGGAGGAATGTGTTTTTTAGGTCTGGAGTCACTTTGGAAAGCAAATGTCCTCAAAATAAGAAACGAACTTTCGCCAGCAAAGATCTAGAGGTGCAATATCGTTGTTTCACCACTAGGCGGGAAGAGAAAATCATAAAAGAATCATGGAGAAGTTTGCAGACTTTTCATCTGGAACAGACCTTTTTTGTTTATGTAGACATTTATTTTATCTCCACATTTTATTAAAAATAACTCCTTAAATGGTCATTTGATGTCCATGATGTCAGACACATGATCCTTTTCGAGATTATCTTTTGTACATATCTTTTATTAATCAGTGGAGAGCATCCTGAAGTATCTGCTGGAGCTGAAACTTCAGATTTGACAAATCAGCTGCTGATAAAGCCTTTTTTTCGCTATTTCAACCAGATATTCTGGTCCTGTGTGCTCGCGTTGTTTTCTGCAGGTGGTGCGTGTTTCCTACCGAGCAGGTGGGTCCAGATGTTTCCCGTCTCCGTGTGGATTCTGAAGATGCTCTTGAAGCAGGCACGGAAAGAAGGCATGGGAGGCCTGTGACCGTGAAGCAGGAAGTCGTTGTCCTTCAGCCAATCCGGGAGCACGTCATGAGGTATAACTCGCCACCGGCCCTCCCACACCTGGTGGGTTCATTAAGATGCACAAAACACGGCAATATCTTAAAGCCAGTAACAGAAGCATTTCGGTATAACGGCCTTTAAGTCTGCCTGATAAAGAAGCAGATGGTTGTGTCCCTGGAGGTGTGTGTGCGTGTGTGTGTGTGTGCGTGCGTGCGTGTGTGCGTGCGTGTGTGCACAGTATGTTAACACCAGTGTGTGGGTGTCAAATGAACAGGAACGGGGTCCAGGGGTGTAAATAAATAAAGTGAAGCTGGATATGACCCGCACCTCTGATGGAGGGGAAAGAGGGACTTTTTTGACAGTTTCTCCTCGGTGATTAATTTCACTAATTTACAACCTGCTGGATGCAATTTCAGCAGGCTATCTATGTGCCTGTGTGTGTGTGTGTGGTTCCCCAGTCCACATTCCAACAGTGGTGCACCAGCTCATCTCTCGTCTCTAATTTTTTACTTTCACAGAACTGATACTGGCTTCACGGAAAATCAGCTGATGAAAAACAGCTAATGGGACGTTTTTATACTTTGATTTTGACTCCCGTGTCTCTTGAACGCTTTCCAGTCGCCGCTGATTTCAATGTGTGACTCAAGCCTCATTTGCAACTTGAACAAGTATAAAAGGACATGAGGTTTTGCGTGCTGCGATTTTACAGACTGTTTTTATGGTGTAATCGCAGTCTTAAACTGCATGCTTTTATTGGACGGTGTTATAAACTCGGCCTCTGCGAAACAACTATTACTTGGCAAAATCAACAAATTTTGGGTGGTGGAATAAAAGCTCTGGTTGCGAGAAGACCATCCAAGTGGGGTCTTTTCATTACCTTGTGAACAAACTCCTCCATCTTCTCCATGGCATGGTGAGCCTGCAGCAGCGGAGTCATCCCCATAAAGCCTTCGTCGCTGCTCCTCTCGTCTTCTTCCTCCCGCTTCTCCTTGCTCTTTCCTCTGTCATCCTCCTCTTTTATTCTTCTCTCCTCGTCGCCCTCTGGGATCCTCTGAAGCAGAAAAGAGACGGGTTCAGACATTCAGAGGAAAGATTGTCTGATGATAGTTTTGCTCAACAGCAGCCGGAAAGAAAGCGCAAAAACTGGACCTTGTCCTGATCTTACTTCATTAGGTATAAACATTTGGAGCTGCCTGTTTTGATTTCCTGCAGTGGAGACAGGAAGTGGCAGCTTCACACATGGAGGAGCTCAGATGTGCACTGACTGACACGAGGCTGCTCTCCGTCATCTGATACGTATTAAAGCCGCGTGCGACCACAACCTTCCTGACACCTTCCCGTCTTCCAATAAAAGCTAAATCCAGAAATCACACAAGCATATTTCCTTTTCTTTTTTTACTGAAATTATGAGTGTTTAATAAATGTATATATGCACTGACATTTTGGAAATACAATTCTTATTGAATTTAATATTTCATGCTTTTATGAAATTATGACATTAGAAATGTATCTATAGCTTTCATTACAACTGGGGAAACATAATACATCATTTATATCTGCATTTTGCTTTTCATATTTATATGAGTAAAGTTGGATTTTGTTAATCTATGAAAAATATTTTCAATAATCATTCAAAAAACAATACTTTATATGGATACACTACTATATTATCTATACCAATTATTTTCTTAGGTCTTGTTCTGAAGTTCCATATTTATCATTTAATATGTAATCCTCAGGCTGTATTTTAGGTTTAACTTCATTGTTGGGAATCCAACAATTGGTGTCATAATGTGTCTAAATGGCATTAATTCTGCCCAAAACAGAAACTAAACAAAAACTATAAGGCGTGCCTCCCTCTCGGTGAAGAACACAGAGAAATTAATCTTAACTCAAACAGGCACATACAGAGCTGATGTCAATTCGATTGAAAATAAATAAATAAGTGCATCTTCCACACAAAGGGGAAAAAAATGGATAACACAAACAAAAGTGAGGCGGATACGCAGTACAATGCAGTCTCCTCAGCACGTAACAATGTCGAGGAAATGATCAGAAAGACTGCGGCTCCTGTTCTTTTCTACCGCTTGAAAAAAGGGCTTTGTAAAAGGTGAGGAAATTACAGGGATGTGGATCACAATTGAGGCCTCTTTCAGGTTTCTTATTA
>CAAKHD010011969.1:15000-20052 GCA_901007705.1 Fistularia tabacaria
ACCAACTCTGATATCACAAGTCTCTTCAAGCTGCCTGAGAAAACCTTTCAAAGACTGGCAGAAAGACACATTTGATGACATTTTTTTAAACATGCACGCGCATAAAAAAAGAGTCCATTTGCATGAGTGCGGGAGCATGTAAATAACAGTTTAAAAAACAAAGTCAAAAGCAAGGTATAACTAGTCTTAAATAGGATAATTTCAGTTTTTCATTTGGCGAGGGCTGAACAGTAGCACAGCAGATGGAAACACATGCATGAGAGCAAGAAGAAAACACCAAATCCCTGGAGATAAAGGTCTGCCAAGGATTAAATGAGCACCGCTGCCCCTTCACATACAGACACACACATAAAATATATGTTCTGCTCCTCCTAAGTTAAGCATTTATTTGCTTCCACTTAAGTAATAACTTACAAGTTATCGAGACACTCGTTCGCAGAGTAAGATAGGTTTGAGGTAAAAATGAGGGAGAGGGGGCATTCAAGGAAAATCGCCATCTTTCACCGAAAGAGGGAACTTCATACGGAGTAAACAAAGTCACATGTGGGTCGTCACGGGGGCAGGATTGGGAAGGCGAGTTGTGAGCCAACCGGGACACGGCTCAAACTTTTTGGACCAATCCGCAGGGGGAGGACGTTCAAATTGACCAGAGAGAGAAGCTCGCCCTTGTACACTGTAACCCCCGCACAGCAGACAGAGGTTCGACATGTGACTCAAAATATGAACAAAGCTGGCCCGGAATGGAGCTCAGCACTCAAAAACAAGCAGCATGTTGCTGCTTTTACCAGTGGACCATGTGCTGCAGCTTCTGCAGCACAAACTACTCCCTTCACATTTTGCTAATGATCAACATACTGGACCAAAGATTCAAGGATTCCTTGGCAATAAAAAATGAAGTCTCACCCCAGTTTCTTAAGTCAAGAATTACAATAGGGTAATTTATAATTCTTACTGAACTCATGTTTTCATCCATTCGAAATTCAAACACAAAGACGTGTCAAGTCAATTGCAGTAAAGCTAGCGCAGAAACCTTAAAGATCATTTCTAACTTTTCCAGATAACATGCTTACGTTAGATAAAGGGGGACAGCCGAAAGTCAAAGAAGAAGAGACAAAAAAGGAGAAGTAGGGAAAACCCAGAAATGTTTTTAATTTCCTCCATGTGGGATTGATGGTAGAGGATCGACTACAGTAGCCATGTGAATTCTGCCATGTCACACTAATCATCCCGAACATTATTTTGGCTATTTTGGTTGGAGAGCACAGCAAAAGGAAAGGAAAGTGATGTTAAAACCACCTGAGGCTGCACAACAATACATGAAAGCACTACAAAGTTATGTCAGAGAATAGGATGTGCAGAGAACTCTCTCGTGTCATCTATTGTTCAATGTTACTGGTATTTCCCATTTTTGTTGTTGGTGGCCGCTGCCTGTGTTCATAGCTGAACATCTACATCTGCTTTACTTGAGGCCAAAAAATTGAATGACATTATCAGACTTTTTAAATAAACATTTCCCCAAAAGACAAACAGAGTGACTGGTATTTCAATTGTCGCTGCAGGTGTAAATGTGAAATTGGCAAGTTTTAGTGTTGATAAGGTGTCTATGGTGCTATTGTTTGCTTACAGCAGGTTTACCCAAAAACTTCCATCCAAAATGCTACGTCGATGCTTTGGCCATGTCGGCGTGTGAAGCAACAACCGCTAAAAATACGGCTTGTTCAAGCACAAAAACACCAAAACCAGGATTTCACAGGTAACAGCAGGCAGTCTTTGTGAACCAAAAACAACAGGAACTACCATTTTTAGAAGTTAAAGCTAAAAGTTAGGAGAACACTGAAAAATTCAAAATGCTGGGAGTTAAGATCGGCTTGATTGGTGCAGGGGGGCCCCGAACGCCCTCTCAGGTATCCGTGTTGTGTTACAGCAGGTAAAAAGGCGCACACAAGCAGACAATAGACACACGCGTCCACTATTGTACTCCAACTCAATGGTTCGACATTGGTTCCCTTGTACAGTGAATAGAGCAGTAGAGTCATATGAATACCACAAACGCACAAACACACAGCTTCAAAATACAAGGGACGCCTCTCACCCTGAGAGAGAAGTGACTGGCACATTTGTTGAATTAGTTTGAAAGTTTGCTCGCGGTGAATACTAATCGTGCAGGTTTTTGGTCAGGTTTGCTCTCCTTCCAGGGTAATGTTTGTGCACAGCTCAGACCTAATTTTGGAGGGGGAATTTTTGCACACAGTCGATATCCACATCAATTTTGTTTGGAATTCAAAGTGAACATCAGGCGGAGGCAACCAGAGACCAACCCAGTCATAATGCTCGGTTAACTACGATAGGAGATGATGACTCATCATCAAGTAACCAAAAGCTTTGAAGGTGGTGAGAATGTCAACAATAAGTGGGGGTGGCGGGAGCTTAATGACTTGGAAAACAAGCTCATGATCAAACCTATCTAAGAACCTGTCTCAAAACTTAATAAACAAACAATTGGCATTTCTGACCCTGAAACCCCCGCTGTGATTATGAGCCACAGTGGAAGGAGTAAAAATAATTCTAAATTATGAATCGTTATGGACATTATGTTATGGAGCTGTCATTTATATTTAACTGGTAGAGTGCACACTTTCCAACTGTTTAACATATTCTGATAAAATCAGTTGGTGGGGGAAACGTGAGCGCACCCACTGTGCTTTGGATGTTGAAAACCATCAGGTGAAGCGAGAAAGATTCATATTTATGTCTTCCTGAGAAGATACAGATTACCATGCAAATTAAACAGGGAAGGAAACACTGCAATTCGGTGCCCTGACAAAGGGACACGCTGAGCTTTTAAAAGAACTGCACAAACTCCTCTTCTGAAATCAAATTTTAACTGCAATCCTCACCGGTTTTGGTCACTCGACTTGTTTAATGATTGTATACACATATCTCGCTCAGCTAGCTGTTTGTTGTTTGTGTCCTGGAAAAATAAAAAATCCAGTGGCAGCGCACACTGTGGCTCTGAGTAAGTTGGCTGAAACAAATTGGCTGGGAGGGAAGCCACAAATGTTAAACATGAGCGTGTTATGGATGACTCACGTCTAATTAACTTTCAGGTGCGTACACGTACATGTGTGCATACCTTCTGTAACACGCTATAGTGCGGAAAGCAAAATAAATCTTGGTAGGTTTACAGTTTGCTGATAAATAACTAGCATCCTTTGATTTGAATGTTAGAATCCGCGATGTCATTAAATATTAAGACACTTTGGGTCCGTTAAAGAATAACATAATCCCTGCTAACAGCGAGTTTTTTAATAATTCATGTGAGGGCGTGTTTAATGGGCTGGTTGTACTGTGTGACAAGTCATCCCACACCACGCCACATGGGTATGAACCAACCAGATGAAAGCATCTACAGAGCTGTTTTTTTCAACTCACCTCATTGTGAGAGGGGCACTCTGTGGTGCTGAGGTGTCTGGTTGAAGAACCTGAGGTGAGCGTCGCTTCCCTCTTGCGCGGACTCATGAGATCGGTCGATGTGCTTTCTGTCGTACGTTCCAAGAGATTTGAAGTTCTATGTCTCAGCACAAAGGCCGGGCCCTCAGGCCCACTTGTTTCTCCTTCGTCCAGCTTGAAGAGCTGGACCGGCACCAACCCGTAAGCTTGGAAAAACTCAGCCGGGGTGAATTGGAAGACTCGCGATGTGGACTCAGTTAGGACGAGACCAATCCTGACCAGACAGAGCACATACAGGCGCGAGGTGAAGAAGGCGAAACTTGGAACAGTGGAGAGCGGAAGAGGGAAAATGAACCAACCTGGACACCACTCATGAAGCTTAGGTCTTTTAACTGTCAACACCTCTCGGGAATTTGGTGGATGGAGCTGGAGAGAGAAAAAAAGCACAAAAAAAAGGTCTCATTATTTTTTGCCAAGAAAAAAAAAAGATTGAAACATGAAGAACTTACATGAGGAAAACATCACATCATTAAGGTCATAAAATAGACCTGTGCCACAACCACTAAAAGACACAGCAACCGATGGAGGCAAACAAAATGGACTACATGAATTGCTAGAATGACATTGGACCATCCACAGTATTAGCAAACCTTCAAATTCTGCTTTGACTGAACGTAAAGGCTACATATATCATCAGCAGAGAGAGAGGTTTTAGTGGCAAAAAACTCGGACCCTCTACGTCACGAGCTGCTATTATCAGGAGCTAATAGATTTGAAGCCCTTCTTCACAGATAGAGATGCTGCTTTGAAAGTTCAAAAAGGTGTCCATCCAATTACGAATGGTGTTTGGAGGATCCGTTGAGAAGTCGCCAACCTACTGCAATGGTGTGTTGTATAGCAACCTGTCACCCACAGGAAAACTGGTTCACCCGGAGGAAGTTAATGTGTTCTGTGAGGAGGCACCTCGTAAACATTATTTTCCATCTCTTCAGCCTTTAACCACTTCATTAAATACTTGAATTATCCTTATCCATTTAGAATAAAAAAACAAGTAAAAATAGTTTTAGAACTCCCTCCAAAATTGTATCCGAATCTAAGCAAGTGCGAGTGCAAACAGCTTATAGGCGATATTAGGTGCTTTACACAAAGCTTTAATACTACTAACACACATCAATTGAAAGAGAGTAGGATCAAATTTCAAACCAAAGTTTAAGAAGTCACACATTAGAAAATGAATTAGATTAGACAATGAAATCAGACAATTAAAATAAAACTGAAAAAGAAAATGGGGAGGATATTTTCTTGACACCAACATAAATCAAGGTTCTTCCTAAAGCAAAAGTCCTTGGTATGAGGGATCTACGTTTCACCTGGTGTACAGGCCCAGGCACATCTGATCTTGAACACTCCATATGTTTGCCCACACTCTGAGCGCGAACGCTCCATAAAACCCGACAACTGCAGCTGTGCATTCATATCATCATGTCTTACCATGCTGACCTCTGTTTTCTCTTTATGTCTGACCTCCATTGCCCTCACACACACACACACACACACACACACACACACACACACAGAGAGGCACACACACAAAACCACAGA
>CAAKHD010011969.1:20080-40712 GCA_901007705.1 Fistularia tabacaria
CACACACACACACACACACACACACACACACACACACACACACACACACACACACACACACACACACACACAGTTCCGGGGGGGGGCCACACCAATGTGAGCAAACCCTGGAGGCTATTGCACTGTTTCATTTAACCCTTTACCCATGTTAACCCTCTCTCAACACACAAACAAAAAAAAAACAAACACACAAAACCGCCCTCAAATATTCTGAGGGTTTAACTCTGAAACACAGAATTTTTTCATAAACACTTCTTCTAAAGCAAAAGAGGGGATTTCAGAGGGTTGAAAGAGGAACATTTCTATCTGCCTATAACTGCTTCTAAGTGTCTGGATTGAGTCTGACTAACATCTTGTTCGACATAAAATAAAAAAAGGGTCAAATGTCACATGATCCTTGTTTCATGTTTCATATTTTGTCACATTAACGCAGAAAATACAAAATAGGTTGATAACATATCTCCGTCTACTGATATATTTTTCATTTTAAAAAGCAATTCGAATTATATCCACAGCTTTTCAGCTCCATTTAAAGAAATAGAGACGGGAGAGGTGAGAGAAAAGTCTGGGAAGCATGAAAGAAAAAAATAGCATGGGGGGTGTCTTTGAAAACCGGTAAGAGAAAAATCTTTGTAATCCAGTGACATCCACTGACAGGAAGGAGCAGAATTCCATTCATGATGATGATGGAAAAAAGAAAGACATTTGGCTTTTGGAAAAGAACCCTGGTGAAAATCAACAGTTCCTACATTTGGACATTATCCAGTCAATCCCTGGGTTTGCTCGCCCTCGTCATTTCCCTAATTTCACTACTTTAGAAAGTATATCGATGTGCTTCTTCAGCAAACGCGGACTCATTTTTTCTGTCATGATGAAAATTTACATTTCAATCCATGCCTTTGTTAGCCAGTGAAATAGGAGGACTGAACGACTTTTGGTGTTTTTAGTTGATTTTTTTTTTTTGTCTCCATAATCAATTCCCAAGATGACTCTTCTTCTGTCCCGATTGCCACACAAGAATAAACAGCTCTCACAATGACAATAATGAAATGGTGGGGGGATTTGTTCTGTGCAAGTCCGAGGAGTCGAGCACAAAAGCTTAAGATACTTGAGTTATTGATGATGAGAGATGATGCCACGGTAAAATACGCACAGTAACACTTACGGGTGTTTTTGGTCTTTTAGAGGGAGACATAGTCTCAGTAATAATTTCATATGAATTGAAGCTTGCTCACAAACCAAAATCTTCGATAGAGATCCCCGATACGTTCCTATCTTTCAAATGATTCTGAGTTTTCGCAACTTATAAGGCTGATATATGTAAGGATGAGACATACTTTGCAGGCCTGGGACTAGTGATTGAAATTCATTACTTATTAATCTGCTAAGAAGGTTAGCAGACCAGAAAATAAACAACACATTATGAGCTCAATGTGTTTGTACAGCTAAATGTGTTGTAGTTTAGTTTAAATGTTGACAACCAATGGATGAATTGCTCTAGCTCTAGGTTACAGTATCTATATCATTGGGAATCTGTGCAAAGGTTTGTATGAAGAAGATGGATTGTCTTTTAACTGCATAGCAAAAACTATGACTCAAATAATTTCCATCTCTCATTATCAAGAGATAGGCACGGATAATGTTTCTCTACATGTAAAGATGAGTAAAACCACCCTCAGAAACACCCTAACAACGACAAGCTTACTATAAACAAACCTGACAGGGTGTGCCTTTGCAACAGTTGCTTGAGAACCAGTGCTCATCTATAGTCCTGGTATCAGCACAGAAATGTAGCACATTATCACTTGCATGGAGTCAAAGACATTGAGCACACACTGGCAAAGCTTGACATAACAAAGTGGATGAAAGCAGCGATAGAACGCAAGAGACCGACAACATGTAGGGATAAAAAGCCTTGCTTGGATTGACCGTATAATACAGTGAAAGAAAAAGGGTCGAAAAATAATCAGCCAAACCACGTTGGGCATCTTAGTTCTCTCTTTCTTTAGATATCAGATAACACAAAATGTCTGGGAGGAAACTGTATACAACTTATTTATTAAAAGTTTTCATCTGGGAACCTATCATACAAATCATTTTTCTCCACGGATGTTCTCTTGTCCCTCTTAAGATTTCTTTATATGTATCATTAGCACACATACTCGATGAACCCTGACAAGTACTATCATACAGTACTTAACTATTCTCTGTCTCGTCTGCAAGTCATAAAACGTTAGAGATGGCCAAAAAGCTGACCCTAAATGACACAAGAACCACAGATGTGGGTGGGAAAGAAGAACCCAAAAGAGAGAACTGACTCATGACCTGCGAGACAAATTGTGGTCAAGACAGATATTTTGCAATGCTTCTTATACTGAAAATGTAAGCTGATGCGGCTTTAAGCACACTTCCTTTTGTCAGGGGTGAACCTATTACACAAATCCATGAAATACCCGCTGCTTACATCCATCCAGTCAGCAATATTTACTTAAGATCCTCTTTTGTTCCATAATTTTCCAGTTTTTGTTTTCCAGCCCAGGTCTATAACAGTGATGCCATAAACAGACGTTACTGTCCTGTAAGTGTATGCCGTATAGTACTGAACTATAATATCCATGTGTTGACGTTGACAAAAAGTTAAAAACCAGCAGTGCTGTGTGTGTGTAGCTGTCTAGCCAGCAGCAATGCAGTTCAAGCAAGTACAGACTACATAGGAATTTTATTGATGCTTAAATGTTATTAACACTAATGACATTAATTAATATCGGAATCCATCTACTTCAATAAAATCTCTTTTTAGGTGGCAGGATGCAGATGGCTTTTGAGGATTACGAATTTCAAAAAAAATGTAACAATGTCGAAATAAATGTTTGTACATTTGTGCTCAAGTAAATTCAACATCAGTGTAAACATCCTTCAGCATTAACTTTGCACTCGTGTACTTTTGAACACTGTGTTTATTGTCGGCTTACTATCACACCGCACATCTTATCCTCCCTGCATAAACCTTCACGATATCTGTCTGATACAGAGCATGGAAAACACAGATACTGAATAAGCTTGTTTTTGTTACTATTATTATTGCCTTTAGTAGAGAGCCTCCACATAGCTTGTGATAACTTCTCATATCACAAGAATACACCTGCGTTGTTGGACTTTAACATAACAGCAGAGAGGTTTCCTCAGTTCATGCACAGAAAAGGCAGTAAATGTGTTCTAGAATCGTAATCTTGTACAAGGTACAGGGGCAACCTTAAATCATCATTATCACCACATCAAGCGACTACGATGTGTGAAGTAGGACTGACTGACTGTATTATAGTCAAAGACTGTCCAATAAATATTTGTGAGGATTCTCCAAATGATTGATAATTATGCATATGTTGCTCTCTGATCCTGAATCTGGAGATGCAAATTGGTCTGGATTTCAGCTGAAGCACAGCGTACATGGGGATAATCACTACCTAAAGTGGAATCAACTGGAACGTTTAGCACATAGCCGCACAAGGTAATTCATCAAAGTACACTCCCCACATGACCGTGTGTCTCACATTCCCTTGCGCATTGTCACCTCATCCTTCTCTTTCCTTCTCACTCACACACACAATGAACAACGCGAAGGCAGGAAGACAGCTGACATCATCCCAGTGCAATGTGGACTCTGTCATTGTCACTGAAAGGAGGTGAGAGCAGAAATCAATCTTTACAGACAATAAAAAAGAAAGTGGATAACAACTGAAAACCAAACTGAAATGTCAATGGTAATTGATTTTTTTTCTCTCATTTTTTTGCTCCACAAGGGTAACACTGTGTCACAAACATTAGACACTCTTGCACTCTAAAATTATTAGGAATGAACTAACCACTGAATTCTCATCTTCACAATGTTGAACCCAAGACATGGCGGTGGAACTTAGCATGCATTGCATGAGAGTGGGAAAGCACTGTTTACCTGCTACATGCTACATTTTCCACTTGTCTTTGAAGTATGATACGCTGATACCAGGAAGGTTTCACCCTAAAACATGATATGGAAATTCAAATCAATTTGAGTAATTTAGAAGTATTGTTTTGAAGCATATCATTTTTGCGTGGAGTGAAGCTGGAATGCCACTTTTGTCCTCAGGGGGAGACAGTGAGTCGCTGTGGCCGTCAAGTCTTAAATGATTAGCTGTGCTAATCTCCCCGTGAACAGTGCTTCCCTGCAGGGTTCTTACAACTGTTTGCACAAGACATGCTGATAAACTTTACCCTACATCATTTACTGCACTATTCAAACATTTGTGTATTTTTCTGACCTGTATCATTCTCAATGCGGCATGGCACAGACCATTCCTCACTTTTGTGTACAATGTATAATTTTCAACCATTTACTAAACTTCAACAGACAAAAATATATCAATTAGATATAACATATTAGATGCCGTTAAGCATAGTTTTTCTTTTGTTTCATCCAGCGAGGCCTTTGGGAAAAAAACAAAACAATTCCACGCTGCATCTGGCTCGACATGTTTGAGACTCCAAACATCTGTTCTTTCTTAGTTTCTCTTTGAAAAGCAGCAACGTCCCGGTTGCAAATATTGTAGGAATAAGCAATGAGCTTGTGAAGAATCTCTCCTGGGGAAAATAATCAAGCAACTTCTCTTCATGAATGTTTTGGATTGAAAAGTACAAAACAAAATAATTTTCTCAGCAGGAAAACAATTGTACCTTGGCTAATAGCATGCTACCACAGCGCTAACAGCAAGCTCCGGAGAAGAATCAAAAATGGCACGGCGATTAGTGACATGCAAATCACACTTAAATCAGATTTATGCCCAATTAAGAAACAGTAAAAACACCCTCACACTTTGTGCCAGACTTGTAGCCCAGATAATTAATATAAACTGCTTAGTAATGATTTGACACTGCCCAAATTCACTCCACTGTGAGTGGACTCTAAGTTAATTGCACTGTATATATTTTCCCTGTTAATTATAAATAATGATGCAAACAAGCCAAACTAGATCTAAGGAATGCAACATAAATTAAACAAATATAATGTAAGATAGTTAAAAACACAACTGTATACTGGCCTCTCACTTTGACTTCCAAGCTGTGGCAATGTTTGTCTGCCTCTCTCCACTATGCTAGTTTAACATAAAGATGTCTGATAACCCAAAGACAATGTGTTGGGAGGAGTATCCTTTACACCTACAGAGACGGTGTTTTTCTGGTTCAACTGTCAAGATCTTGAGCTGTTGGTATGCTAACTCGGGCAGGACTAAAGTAATATTGGTGTTGAAAACCTACAGGACTGTTCTTCTCATGCAGAAAGCTAAAAACAACTCGCTATATTTTTTGTAAGTCCATATTTATTTATCATATTGACGATCATCTTGTGCACAGATGTCGCCATGAACCATTCTGCAGGGCGGGATTCTTGTTTGCGTTACCAATTACTAGCTTTGGAACAGTAAGGTTTCGCACTTCATTTACATGTGTTGTTCATTTCACCGTGCTGAGTTTGTCCCTGCGGCAGGACATGTCAATAGCCCTCCTTTTGCATTTTGGACCGCTTCACAATGATTTAAACCTGCTGTTTAAGACCGCATGACTCTATTCACAGTTCATTGGAACTACATGGTCACATTGGGACATGCACTCAAGGGTAATAACCAAACTCACACCCAAAAGCCACTTTGCATATAATCTATCCATCTGTCATTTTCTCAAGAAACACGTCAACCTTCTGAAGCAAATGTATTACAACACGCAATCAGGAGACAGTGGGGCATTTTCTTTTTTAAATGCAATTGCTTAAAATAATGTGATTCCAAACCTATAGTGCTCCATTAGGAATATAAATAATAACATCAGGTCATTACACCTCAATAATAATAATAATAACAGTAATAATCTTATCAATGCGGTACACAATATCTCTAGCGTTTGTCAGTGTAAATGTCTGTTCCCTAGTGACTCCTTGCCCCCAGTACAGCGGAGAATTAGTGATGCTGCTGCCAGCAGTCTTATGATGGAGAGATGAACAAAGAGGGCCAGTGTGAAGTAAACCATGGAAATGATCACATTCTCCTCTTATTCACAGATTAAAAACAGGCACAATACTTCATATGTCATTTACAATGATGAACGTTCACTAGACAGACACTTTTACCAGAATATTTTTTATATAAATATCTTCATCTGATATGATATAGGCGATAATTACTTTATTCAAAAACATAATAGTGCTAAAGCCATAATGGATTCTTTAGCAGCATCGAGAAAAAAAAATATCTATGCTGAACAACTGCACTGTGTGATTTTCATTAATTTCTCTACAAGCTAACCTGCTATATTGAATAGTTACTGAAACACAAAGGTTAAACATTCACATGTATACAAATTTAAAAAAAAAGAAGTTATATTTTCACGTATAAAAAAACACGTCAGGTTGTCATTTGATTTTGAAGTTCCAGGGTCTGGTTGCCTAGGTAACAGAGATGGGAATCTAAGAAAATTCAATTTAGATCTAGTTGTTCAATGACATGACTATTTCGAATAAAGCCAATGTTTTGGAGCGATATGAATCAATTATGCGGTAGATCTAAATAAACGCTGAATAGTCAGCAGTTAAGTGCGATATCACACAAGAGAGGGAATCCTTGAAAAAACAGAATGAATACAGTCGTTGAAGCATTTTAGTAATCAAGACAGCCAGGTTGAACAAAAGCAGTCAGAGATCAAGAGCAATTTGGTCACTGATTTCAAGGTTCACTATTGCGGTACACTAAAACATTACTCTGGCTTGATGATTGGCTCATTTCCTTGGCAATGCTGTCTATGACTTTTGAGATTTTTTTTTAAAAACTCCACTCAATCCTTTAACGCAGAAGAATGAAACATCACACCACTAATGCCACATCTCATTAAAAATACCAATCTACAACACGCAAACAAAGTGCTCCCTGTCTCTAAATGATGCTGATCCACCAACCATCTGACTGGTGAGCAGATAAAGATCACACCAAGGTCGCAGCGCTGTTGGCTCTACTGGTGAACATAGCAATACCAAATGTAGTGCTTTTTGAAGCACGGGCTGGTAATCCAAGGTTGGTCACATGGAGATAAAAATAGCCCCTAAATTCTTTGATGAGAGGCGAAGCTAAAGCCACAGACTATATTGAGATATTAGTGGCTTCCTAGTCTTGACAGCATGAACTTGGAGGCCCCGAATATCAGGGTTGGGAAGCCTAAACAACTTCAGACTATCTGAACAATTATTATCATTGAACTGGAAAATGGCCTGAAGTTTCTAAAACCTCGGGAATCATTCCCAAAACTAAATGGGTCCATTCGTGGCTCATTTTCCGCCTGTTCACAACAGTTAATGAAAATCAGACATGGTATCCTTTGCTAATTCCTGCCCTGAAGACGGACAGATTTTTTTTTTCCCCATACTTTTTGTTCTCATGCTCAGAAGCTTGTTGCCCAAATATCGTTTGGGTCTGCTCCTATTACACAATGTTTTCAAACCCAGAGAAATGCAAAAGGAATACGACAGTGAATTCGGCTACGGAGAGATTTTCAAATATTGTCACATTATTTGGGTGGGTGCAACGTTTGTGTTTGTTTGTGAGTCCACAGGTTCACAATAACTTTTTGGGAGAACGACTGATTTTGTTATTTTTAGTGACCTGCAATACGCACGCTTTGAAAGTTGTGAGCAAAGGAAAAGAGCATAGAAAGTGACATGAAGAGGGATTTGAAAGAAAGAAATGTAGCAGCTAATCTGTCTTATTATGATCAATCAAATCAATGACAGCTCTCTACTATTTTAGGAAGCTATGTTTAGCTGCCTCCTGCCTGGCACACGGTCAAAGGATGATATCACTGTATATTAAATTCTCTAGTTGTACTTCCAGTAAATTTAGAACCAGACCAATTCATCATTGGCTGACTATTCTGAGCCACACTAAGATGAGAATAGCCAAGCTTGTCCACCTTAAAAGCCAGTCCACCTTAGCAGGGAGAGTGAACCTTGGCTGATACATTTGCCGACGACACAGGGAAATGTAACTCGATAATGGTGTAGTAGATAAGGCCCGTCAAAAGTCAACATCAGCTAATATTTATGGCGAGACGCAACACCGGAATGGATAAGTTCTTCCATTTTTTTACTCTTTCACATAACGCAATATCCTACTTGAAATAGAGATGCTGCTCGTGTCTTGAAAGTACCGTAGTTGACTGTTTTTTGCAACACTACACATTCAAAAGTATTGTTGTCATGGTTCAACTTGTTGTGAAAAGTAGACACTAGATTTGTGGCTGGAGTTCAGTCAATTTTTGCTCAGAACAAAGCTCCATCATAAATCTCAAATCCAGATACAGTAATGACATTGGCCTAGATGAGAGCAGTGGCATGAAACCAAATACATTTACCAAAGTAATGTTATTTAGAGGAACATGTGGTTTATTAGAGTATATCAATTTTCCGCTCCACCGCATTTGATTGAAATATTGTATATGTGCTCAGTTTGTTTTATGTTCCTTGTAATAGGGAGATGAGATAACAGAACAATGTTGTTTCTTGAAATCAGCTTGCCTGTGACAACACAGAAATGCCGCCCATATGAAGATGTCAAACATAATAGATAAGGCACTACAAGTTAAATGATTATCTGTTTTGCTTACCTATGTAGGTTTTGAATGTTAAGCAAATAATGATTGCAAATACCTGTCAAAATGTGAATACTGTGAAAATGTAATTGTTTCTAATTTTGTTTCTGCTCACAATACTGGTTTCTATCAACCAAGCCCCAAATAAAGCAAAAGTGCACCTTCAGAATAAAAGCCAGATGGGCATCTGTGACTCTATTTCCAGATCATAGCGTTTAACTTTCTAAAGCACTTGGAAAAAATGTAACTTTGAAAACCAGATGAGGTCAAACTGTGCATGAATACAATGATTAAATATGGAAAACGGGTTCCAACAAAAATACCTACTACAACACTCCGACATTAAATATCCATGGCCTAATCTCATGCTAGATGACAGCTGGCAGATTTTTTTGTTGTTTTATTTTTCTAAATAAAGTTTGGGTTCAGGACAAATGGGCAATCAGCTGCCCTGTCCATAAAATATAAATGAAATTACGTCAAGCTTTGTGGCAAACCGAAAAGCAAGATGCAAAAATGGGATGGGAACAAAGTAAGCTCTGTGGAACTACATTGAAATATTTAATGGCAGTCTATCTACATACCCCTATGTAGCCTGTAACACCTTATATTTCACCACTGCGGCTGCCGTGCATGTCATGCTTACGATGTCAAACTGTAAATAGTGGCTGCTGAATGGAAAAATGGGCCGCAGATATTGTTCAACCCAACACTTTTCTTATGAGTCATTGTGTAAATACAAGGTAGAAGCACTTTTACATGAAAACTAGAGAAAGGTACAGTGTCAGTATGTCTCGTATAGACCCTAAATGTGTTGATTGACACATTTTCTGCACAGTCCAAAGGCAACCTTCAACAGAAAGCTGGAGAGGCAAGCTGTTTTATAAAGTCCCAACACTGTTAGAAGTTCACTTAAATTGGACCCAGGAGCTAATGTGGCAGATTATCCGTGTTTTAATACCATTAGACATCTTCATATAACAAAGCCTGCAATTCGTTTGTTGATTATGTGGCTTAACGGGGCTGCTTTAGCAGTGATATACAAAAAAGTATGGCGCAGAAAAAAGCCTCAATGCCAGGGAATTTAGTTCAAGGGGCCGTCTAGCCTTATCTGTAAACTCAGACGGACACTGAGTACATAGCAATCAACACAACACAGGAGAGCAGGCAAGACAAAGAAACCCCAAACTCAAGCCAGACTCCCCCTCTTGTTGACAGCGAAAACAGTACCATCACACTCCGAGACAGAGGCAGAGCATTAGTGTTGGCGCTGCGTGTTTACTTTCGCATGAAAAAAAACGTCTCATGCCATGTCAGTTGTAAAATAAGAAGCAGGCTGCAGCTCGTCGACGGGCGGCTTTACGGTGATGGTTTGTTTACACCGAGATAGCGAGAAGGCTAGTCCGCTAACCACAGCTGCCACTGTTCGAAAGAAGCAAAATAACTCTTGAACCGAGATATTTTATGTTCTGACAACCCCCCTCGCCGAATAACCTGCCTTCAAGCACCCCAAATGTAGCCTCTGTGCGTCAGCCAAAGCTTTGTGGAGAAAAAAAAGAAAGCTTTGTCTTCTCCTCGTAGGCTAGCAGATTATGCTCCTCTCTTGTTTTGACAGCCAGAATTAGCCGAGAAGCGAAGCTGCTAGCTGGCAGGTTACGTTCACATACCGCTAGGCGCTAATGTTACGTTAAGAAAGTCCTGTGTGAATGTCACAGTACGAGAAGAAAACAGAAGCGACAACACTAGCGGCCAATACTGGCTACAGTCAACTTATTTATTCACCTCGTTCCGACGTCTCAAGCGTGATCCGTGTTTCTTTGTAGCGCGGCGCAGTTGTCGGAGTTGCGGGTGCTTCGCTTGTGCTCTTCACTCTGGACGATTCCTTCGAAACTACACTGGACTCACAGACGTCGGAGTGAGGCAATCTGAACGTGACGCCCCTCGCATGAGCGGCGGCTGGCCAATCATATCTGTCGGAGATGCGCGAGTGACCAATCGCTGCACACCAGGAACAGGAAGAAACTTTCGGACATCGCGAGTTGTAGTTTTTAAGTCTTTGAAACGTTCATGAAAGGGGCGAAGTGGCGGTTGATAAAAGCGTCCTTTCTGGGCCGAAACGTGTTTTTCTGCTCGTTCGCTTAATAATATGCGAAGTGTGGCATTCCTTTAAATTGTTATTGTCCTTTTAAGTTCCTAAGCGATGGCGTTTGAGTTAAAAACTTGTTTGACAAGTACCTACCATGTGGATATCAAACATGCTTGGGCTGCTGTCAGCATATATTGAGTCCATATAAGATGCCTAAACAATCATCTGAAAAGTAAAACATCGTATACGTAACTCATATAAGGACGGCTATTACAAATACTTTTGTCCCATTATGATGATTTCCAAAAAGCCTCTCTGTTATGTAGTACATTAATTGCTAGAGAATCCCGATTCCTTCATTTCAATTGTAAAGTACACGTTATATTTTTTAAAGATGTTTTAAAACCTAACAAACAATCACACAATCTCAGAATGGCCTTCTTCTTGCCCGGTCAAGTGTTGGATTTGATGAATATGCAAGTAGACTGACCATGACACGAAGGGTGTGGTGCTTCTTTTTGCACAGTCACATTCAGTTTTACGAGTCTGGTTGGTCAAGTCTCACCCCTAAACTAGTCCAACAGATACGTCATACATTTTTGTTTTCAGACGAAATACAGCATGCACATGGTTCATGAGCAATCGCTAAAATGTTTTATATGGTGCGAAAAAAAGGTTTTCAAGCGGCCAATAAGTCTAACAGCAGTTGACTGATAAGGGTTGTTACTGGTTCCTGACTTATTTTGCTTTGAAGAAAAAATGCGGGTAAAATGCAGTGAGTAGATGGTACGATAAAAGCAAACTGCAAATCATTTAGTTGTGTTTGTCATTTTGTAACACCTGTTATGTTTCATGAATCGAAAGAGAGACACCAGTTTATTCAGTGATATTTCAGTCTCCCGGCACAGCTAAGTTTCACTGTCTTTGCATAGCCTTGTTTTCAGATTCCACCACATCGTGAAGTTTTTCTTTGCGGCTCCCTTCGGGTGTTTGTGCAAGCCCGGCTCAGTTGAATTTGTCCATTTAATTAAAAATGTTTTTTCCCATGCTAGAAATAAAATAAGACAGATGTGACTTTTAATTTGAGGGTTATTTGGCTGAGTAGACGTAATTTGAAGAGTTAACACAATCTAGTAGAAATCAGTCTGTCATTTTAAACATTTGATTCATTCATAAAATATTGGTAATTTAATGTCATTATCATGATAATTTAACAATAAATTAACCTATCATTGTCATATCACACCTCGGGGGGGACAGGTGAGTTTCTGTTGTAGCTGTTACCAGTTTGTGCAGAGTCCCAAACTACCACCCGTATACGGAGACAAGATCTATAATTCAGTACGAGGAGATCCAGGTGGGCGAAAAGATCAGACCGTCGCCACTGTAACAGTGATTACGATCCCTCAATAAGTTCGGCTGAGGTCACGGCTGAGGGCACACGTTGTGACACTTGAGAACGTCCGACAATAAGGTGTTATCCACGCCTTTAAATTCGCTTTCAAAGCAAACGGAATGCGGCCCGACTTCATTGCGTGACGATCAGCTGGAAGATTACTGTCGTTTTCACTGGCGTTCCGGGGACGACGCCGTATCACACCGGGTCTTTTCCTTTTATCGATTCAGTTGTTTTTCCAGAAATGCCCATGAAGGCTGGAATTAGACTTTAAGTACCTCTTGGTGTTGTGAATACATTTTAATTCATCTTTAATGGGAATCCTGGTGTTTGACATTCGCGTCACTAAAACATTTAGTTTGCTAGCGATGATCCAGAACATTTTAATTTGTAGCTCCTGTTGGATCTTTTTCCAAAGTGTTTGCTTGATGGGGCTCGGTTTTACACCAATTTATATTAACAACCGCAGTATTTGAGATCAAATCTCATCTGACCCATTGAGTCTGTGGCGTGTGTTTTTTTTTTCTAATTGCAACGCACTGATCCAGATAAAGATACACATAAATGTACATTCTGTCAACGGACTCTGGTGACACACCGAGTTGTTAGATCTCAGTGAAGAAGTGAAGTTTAACTTGAATTGCGGATCTCATTTATTACCTCTACAGCTTCATGCTAAGAGGATGAGATATTCTGGTGTGCTGGGACACACTGGTCCATTTTGCTCCAGACAAAGCTTGCCCAAAGTACATGGATGAATGAGCTTACAGATAAGATAAGTGGCTAAGCAATAGCGGTAAACTAAGGATCTGAGTTGAGTGTGTGTCTGTGTGTGTGTGTGTGTGTGTGTATCCAAACAGTTAGTAATCTGCATCGCAAACTAAATATGAAATACATCACAATAAAAAAATGGATGGAATATTATCACGACAACAGCTGTCGGCTAATCCACAAATGCAAACGCACGTTTGTGTGCTATCGGACTCGATGCCTTACTTGCACAAACAGGACTTGCAGGTGGAATTCTGAGGAACAGCATCTTCTCTCTGTCGATATCTCCATGGCAAACAGAAGCTATGCGGGACTCATCTGTTGTATACCTCTGTGCTGAGAGGCGTGTTGGCTTTTTCCCCTCAAGCACCCTCTATGGAGGGGCCGCGCCACGGCTGACCAGGGCCAGGTGTATTTTACAGTTTGGCGAGAGCTTGGGCTCGCAGTCCATTTACTAAGTTCGGGGGGGACGGGGACGGGGGGGACGGGGGGTCGCATGTAGTCTTCAGAATTAGCTGTATGTGTTGAAACCAAAAGTCAGCTGTCAAGAGCATGAAGGTCTTAATTCAGCTGCATCAGATCCTTATTCTAAATCAGCCTTAACAAATGAGCTCTAAAGCAGGTGTCGGAACTGTGAAGTGAAACCAGTCTGAGCTGTGACTCTGGCACCCAAACCGCTGTGAAAAAAACGGCTACAGGCTGTGATGTGTCTGAACTTTCACCCACTTAACCATGTGGATCTTCACAGAAATAGCTGCAAAACACAGGGCTCCACAGAATCATCTCTGTATGGAATGAAATGTAATCACAGATGTGTGTGTGTGTGTGTGTGTGTGTGTGTGTGTGTGTTCCTGTCTTGCTGAGGTTCCAGTGTCTCCGACTTGTCCGCTGGATGCAATTACCGCACTTCAGAACTCGGGCCTCTCCGCGCCACAACGTAGTATTTTAGTGGCTTTGCAAGATCTTGACTTCCCTTGAACTTCTCTCATTAGTGTCAATTTCCTGTTGATGTGTCAGTGAACCCTGTGCAGCCCACTTCATGTGATCCAAACTCAGGAGTTGCTGCCACGTTTTTTTGCCTGGACTGCAAGCTCAGCATATCACGCTCAGAAGGTGCTCTTCGATCCGTCGTCCCGGGCCACTTTGAGCCCGATGAGACAAAGAGATGAAGTCAGACCAGCCGCAGCAAAGGGTCTGCTCAGGAGGCTCTCTGCAAAGCAGAGCCTCTCAAGTCACCAATTGCCCACCAACTACTCGCTCCCCGACGTGCAGACATGATATGGACAATGAGACGAGATCCATTTCAGTACTTTTGCCACAGTGAGTCGAGGCACTGATATTCATTTGCTGACGCTTCACGGCAGCTGCAAGATACCGTGGCAGCAACAGACGACTGTCCAGCGAAGCTGGTTCTCCAGCTTGCTGAGATGTGTGTTTATTCTAGATATGGTCTAACACAAGATACTGTCTGTCTGATACTGTGAGAACTCAGAGGACAGCCCTGACAGGGAAGTTGCAGACATGGCTCTTCTCCGCTCCCTCCCGTATCAGGCCGTTCACCATGCATCATCTGGCAATGGCTTTTGCATTTCTTGCTACCACTTCCCGTTGCTACACATCTTGCGTTGTGCATCGTTCAGTGTGCTGTCCTGAAGGCTCTGGCACTTCTTCTTGGCTGTAATCAGCCCGTGACTTCCCTGTCGCTGGTCGTCGGTCTTGAGGCAACTTTTAGAGGATGAAACAGAGTAGCTGAACAAAGCTTCCCTCTTTTCAGTGTGGCTGCATGTCGATGCAGGGCTCAGAGGCTCCATGAAGTGTCGGAGGGGTTGGAACTGAACGAGGCCGCTCTAGAACTTGCCGGGGGACTGCAGATTTATCAGTGATCATCAGGCCGCTGATGGCCTCCTCTCCGAGCTCTCCAGGTTTGTGCTTTTGACCTGGGCTTTTCCCAGGCTCCTCCTGGCCCGCTGGAATCTTCCCAAAGCGTTTGTTGAAGAGCCACGTCTGACGCCTCCTTCCAGATGGCGATCGCGCATTCACGAGAGCCAGAGCGGCCCGGGGTCACTGCTTTTGTCAGTTTGTTCAACAGCCAATCACTGCTTTCATACTTGTAGTGCAGCACTGGGCTAAAATATGCAATTTCAGAGCAATTTTGCATAGTAGCGCATGCAAGGGTGGTGCAGAGGGTACACTCTTACATCCTAGATAGAGTGGGATTTTGCACAACAAGTATGAAACCTGCACGTGGATCAACACTGGCACTTAAAAGTTGAATTTTCAGTCCCGGTCCAGCGCTGGCCTGTTTGAGGAGCGTTCGATCCTCGGTAACAGGGATCTTTGATGAAGCGACGTGCACGCTAACCCAAACCCAAACACGGTCGTCTATCAGCTGAGGGAGACAATGCAGAGACAGGGTCAGTCCTGCAGGACCGTCATGCTGCTCTGGTCAGTGGTTTAATCCACTTTGCAGCAAGCGGCTAAAGGTAATGGGATTGCTCGTCGGCCCACACAACATACATACTTTGCCATGACTCTGCACTCAATATTCACCTCGATAAAGTTATTGGTGTTCCGGGTTGTCTGGTTAAGCTTTTGGGGGTCTTTTATTGCGTTTTGTCGCAAAAAGCAAAGTCAAATCTATTGAACCCAAATAAGTGTAAGGGTTAGCAAAATATGGAGAGAAACAACCTGAACAAGATGTTTTTCACACTCGTAAGTGGCTCGGCCTCTTCAGCAGAGCAGGGAAAAAAAGATGCACGTTCATCTGGAGAAGGAACAGAGGTCTCAGTGAGGTGGTAGAGAGCTAGGATTCAATTTTAATTTCAAAAAGCAGAGGGGGGAAGAGGATGGAGACGGGCGTACAATAACCATCGTGAATGATAATATTGAATGACGAAATATTGTTAGTATTCCCTTGGAGGGGAGGTCTTTACTTCTTGCCTCAGCCCAAGATATTAAAGATATTTGGCTCATTTTATGTATCATACAAAGACAGACTCATTGTGTGTGTGTGTGTGTGTGTGTGTGTGTGTATGTGAGGGACAAATGAAATCAAATAGTGACACAGATTTTAAAAATTAGCTTTATGTTTCCATTTGCTCCATCATAAGTAATATAAAGCCAAATAAAATTGTTTATATAAAAGCTTAAATGACATTCTGATGACTGGTTAGTGATCCGTAGGCCTTTGCATAACGACCTGGGAAACACGACGTTCAAGTGTTGCCATGACGATGTTGTGGAAAAGAGCCCCTTCGTTAGTCTGAATATCGCAGAAGCAAACCAATTTTAATGTCAGATATGACTAATAGAGGGAACAAATTTCAAAAGAGGGTGAAGACAAACAAATTTTTGTTCTTTGTGAGAAAATGCAGCGTGTCCTAACGTTTTTTTTTTTTTTGCTAAAAACATAACAGAGCGAATAAAACGCTACCACCAGACATTAGGGCGGTATTAGTGTGTAGGGACGTTTCATCCATTCATAATCTATCCTGCACATACAGCCATTCACCCTCTCATTCACACGTCGGGACCATTCAGGGTCTCCTGTGGACTTCCTGCCTGAGTTTGGACTGCAGGAGGAACCCGGAGAAGCTGCAGGAACCCCATGCAGACACAGGGAGAACATGGAGACGCCACGTAGAAAAGCCCCCCCTGCTGTGAGTTGCTAACCGCTGCGCCGCCGTGCATTTTATTTCAATGAAAAGAACCCCACCTAGTTCTAAATGGAGAAATTAAATTTGAACAGCTTTTAAACTCGGCCTGGATGAGCCAATTGCAGAGCTGCTTCCCCCCGCGCTTTGCTTCTTACTCGATTTAGCATCATTTTCCAAAACACCTCCTCCAAGACAAAGAGCTGTCTGTGGCCATCGGGTCGTCAGGGACGGAGAGGAAACACTGTGACTCAAAGACACAACAATGCCTTATTGTCGAAGGCTAGTTTATCAAAAGAATATACAATAATACTCACGTACAAAACACAGAAAACAGATTGAAAAACAGTAATAAAATATATACTTTCTTTCCGTTGTACTATTTCTTTTTACGTATCCCAATATAAATTGCAGTCCGTTCTGTGTCATAATGTCCACGCTCACACATTCATCGTTTTTTTTTTTCTTTTTGTGTTTTTTTTTTCCACAGCCTGTTTCGGTCCTCCTCCCGTCGCCTGTGCTCATCCACGTCTCGACACTGGAGAGTTGCAACTCGACGTTACGTTACACATTTCACCTGCACGCCGGGTGAGAGATGCTCCGGGGAAACAGTAAGTCCAGGCTCCGCTTTTTGATCACTCCTGGACACGAGATGGAACGAGCTCCTCTTCAGGTTTCGCTCAATCAATCAATCGCACGCGGGTCATGTGTCGGAGCGGCCTAGCCGCCGTCGGTATCGCCATCACCGTGGCTAACCTGACCTGTTGCATAAGAGCACGAGATGAAGACGTGCACGTCTCAGAGCGCGGCCTCATTAAGGCTGATACAACACATTCATCTTACTAATGGCGGTTTTGTTGGCATTTCTGTCGGCTGAAGGTCGCGGGGATGGGCCCGGAGGGGGCGCCGCTTCTTCAGACAGCCGACGTGTCGAGGCAAGCCTCATTAACCCCTGCAGGCGCACGCGTCGCGTCAGGTGCTCGGAAAAATCTGCGCCGGGACAAATGGAAGACGTGTGCAGTAAAATCAGCTTTAATTATGGAATTCTTGGATCTGCTCGGCTTCGTGAAAATCTCCCTCGATGGAAAATGATCTTGAACAATCCTCCCTTGAAGTCATCGGAAGACATCTCCATTCCCACCCTTCGTCCCACGGCGGCGTTCGTCCGCGCGGACGGTGTGTTTTCGCAACACTAGTCCGACACGCCGACGCCGGAGATGTCTCCCGTGGGTTTCCAGGTCGAAAGTCATGTCATTCGGGTGGATCCAAACTCCAATTGATTTATGGGGTTTTCCAAAACTCACAATTGATGTTTAGGAGTCCAAAGTGTGTCTGGTTGGTTGGCGGGATGCTTCTGAAACCACCGCCGCGGCTGCTGTTTATTTATTATTTAGTTATATATTTATTTCATTTTCTCATCACGTCACAGGTGTCGTGTTGTCCCAGTTTTAGGATCCAGTTGCTCCAACTGCGCTTGCCAAGTCCACACTTGCTTTATGTCCTCTGTGCATCTCTTCGTCCTTCAGTCCTCCAGCAGGGTCGGGATAATAAACAGAAAACCAAGGAGTGGCGGTCGATCGGTGGGGAAAAATAGCAATGACTGTTAAAAATACAAAGTCAGAGCGAAAGCAGGAGGAAGACTTCAATGTCCCTGCTCGTGACTCTGCTGTTCACACAGAAAAACAACAGAAAAACGTGAAAGGCGGGAGATGAATAAACAAGAAAATAAAACTGCTCAAAAGAAACGGAACCTGTACGTTTGAACTCATCCCAAGCAAGAACCTGCAATGTTCCCATCGTCGCTCTTTCACCCTCGCTCTCCTACGCCCCACTCATCCACTCTCCCCTTCCTCATTTTTTTCTTCCCTTTCCGTGCACGTGCTGTCGTTCGGCCTGCTATTTGCACACAAACTGGTCCACCAGTGACGTGCAGCGCTTGCACTTTACATAGCAGCACCAGTGGAACTTGCAGTGGCAGCGCTCGTGCTTGTAGGTCTTGAACTGGTCGTATCCTCGACCGCAGCACATGAGCTCGCAGCCATCCATACCCTCTGAGGTCTTGTTGCAGAGGCGGCCTTGTGTGCCCAGAGAGCCCGTGGTCTCGTTGTAGATGCAGTAGTCGGGGCTCGGGTCGATATAGACCAGGTCCTCCTGAGTCGGGGAGTTGAAACGCTTGTCCACTAGCTCCAACTTCCCCTGGATTAGAGAACGGGGACAAAATTACTCCCGGCAACATTTCAAGATTAATCATCCGGCCAGCGATAGTCACTCCAAGGGGCTTTCAGTACCTTTCTCCCAATGCGCATGGCAGCAGCACTGTCGTACTTCTCCTTGAGGAACTCCCCGACTCGTCTGAAGTCAGCCAGCTGCAGCCAGCAGGTCTTCAGACTGCAAGAGCCTGAGACGCCGTGACACTTACAGGCCACGTTCGCAAGGTTATAGACGGCCTAAAGTGGGAGAGGAGAGAGAGGAATACGGTTTATGTAGACTGCATGCATCCAAAATCATAATGCAATCTTGTAGTGTTCTTTTTTGAAATGTTGCAACTTGACAAATCATCCATGAAAAGCTCACTGTCGGACCACAATCTACAGTTTTGCTGTATCCCAAGCACCAAATCAAAGTTCAAAGTTCAAATCAGCTATATTGTTAATTTCTCCGCGTGTACTGGACATGCAGAGGAATGGAGAAGACGTTTCTCACAATCCCACGCTGACATGAAATTAACAATATGATCATGATGATAAAAGAGTGCAAATTAACAGTAAAGTGCACTGTTCCATTAAACAGTAAACATTAAACTATGAGGTATGAAGTATGAAGTGCACACAGATACAAACTGATATTTGATGGCATGAGAGAGTAGCAGCAGAGGTTTTTTTCCTTGTTTTTGTACAGTTTAGGGGAAAGGTCAGTAAGTAGTACCATAGTGATATCTGGTGCAATCGCAGCATGATGGTTTTCTCAGTGCAAAGTAGCAGAAGTGCAATATAATTTTTTGATGGTAATTTAGAATAACCCCAAAACACTTAGCCAAAGCCAGTATTCTTTCAAATATCAATACTAAAAGTTGTATTAAGTTGAAATATTGCAATACTCATTGTTTTCAATACCTAACAAAGTACATGGTGCTCTGCATGTACTGTAAGTACCGTGGGTCTGCTGCCATCTCGTGGCGATGATATGTAACTGCACCGACCAGTGCATGAGCGTGGTGTGAATTCCCATCTAACACCATCTGAATAAACCGCACATAAGGCCGATAATTAGTCTGTTAAACATTTTTATAAGGTTAAGTATTTATCCTAAGTTTTATTTCTATGTGTTAGTTTTCACGCCAAAAAAATATATGTTTGGTCTGTGTTGCCATGGCCTCGGACGAACACAGTATCTCCAGCCTCGTGCTGATATTACATCTGCTGCTGATGTACTGGAAACAGACCATTTGGTGACAGCTGTGCTCTGTGTTCCCGTCGAGGCATTTCCTCTTTGAATTTGCTTCGCGCCGCTTTCGTCTGTTTCCAGTTTTCTGTCGTCACAGCGTGGCGTTGCTGGACTTACTCTGTTAATTGCGCAGCGCAACAGACAAACAAAATGGGAGATGCTTAGCAAATGAAGCGCTTTATTCCCGCTCCATGAAAACAGACATGTGACTCCATATCAGACTGTCCTATCATAATGGACAAATTGTAGTGCATCTACTGATTTCTCGCCCCCCATGCTAGATATCTCCAGTTTAGGTCACTTCGAACAAGGTTTCACTTGTTCCCGTATTATAGCCATCTCTCATAATTAAGCGGCCATTTAACCTTGACATATCCAGATTCTGCCGTATGGTCCGGCTGTCCGTCGTCATTTTTATGGTGACTTTGTGGTCTTTACATTATCTTGTTCACGCGGCAGATTGAGATTTATGGCTCTAGCAGCAGTGAACTTTGGGGGTGGGGGAGTGGGGGCTCGGGAGTGGGTGGTGGTGGTGGGGGGGGGGGGGGGGGGGTCGTTCACCCCGGCAGCTTTGCCGAGCCAATTCCATTACCCCTGCCCCCCACCCCCACACACACC
>CAAKHD010011969.1:43232-51665 GCA_901007705.1 Fistularia tabacaria
AGCAGAAACACAACCTCTCCAGACCCTCACCTTTGACCCCTGAAACACACACTCACAAAACCAGGCTCACTGTCTCTCACACAAATCAAATGGAGGTGAGTTTTGCACACACACACACACACACACACACACACACACACACACACACACACACCAAACACAAGCGTCTCTGTCTTGTAAATACCTTAAACAAAGATTCTCGGACAGAAGATAAACACATTCTCCCGAATCCAACGTGTACCAGGACGGGCAAATGGATCTTTTATGAGGGTCTGTGAGCGTGCACGTGAAGCCTCGTCAACGGTGAAAGGTCCCCTTAAGTGCGTTTCTCGTGGCGCGCTCTCCCACCTGAGCGCTCACAAGACCCAAGCCTCCACCGTCACCTGGACGGTTGCGTCGAGGACGTGCGCGGAAGTGGAATGCGCATTGACCGGCTGACCCGGCCAGACTCCAAGGGCGTTAGCTCCTCTACCATTTGGACCCTCTCAATAAATAACCTTCACAGGGACACAGACAGCGGGTCAAGCGACCGGGGGCCAACCTTGACTCACCCGCGCATTCCTCACAAATATAGAACGGGGGTCACGGCGACACCTTTCCGCCGCTAAGCCTCCCTTTTAGGCGCCGAAAAGAAAAGGCGGCGTACCTGTCTCCCCGCCTCGTTGTTCTGCAGGTTCATCAGGGTTCTGGAGTGCTCCGCCGATCCACGCGGGTAGTTCTTCTCCCTCTCCCTGGCGTCGACGAACTCCCGCGCAAAGCGGTAGCCGTAGTGCACGTTGTCGCCGCAGCCACCCCACAGCCAATCCCGCGGCAGGTCCCGCGGACGGTTGGATCTGCTGCAGCCGCAGGTGGAGAGCTCGCCCTCCCTGCAAGCCCGGCTGATGGCGTTGACCACGCCGGCCGCGCTGATGGCGTACGTGAAGGCCGTTTCCCTGGAGCCTGCGGGGCGGAAACGCAAGGACGGGCCACAGAATTCACAGCCGTTACATCATCATTCTTATAATTCATTCATTAGCTTGTGTGTGTGTGTGTGTGTGTGTAGGTGCATGCATGTGTGTGTGTGTGTGACAGGAAACACGTGTGGCCGCTGCTGCAGTTTGCCCTCCCTCACACATGCACGCGTGCAAACAGACCCCCCCCCCCGTCCCCGTCCCGAACCCACAATAGACAATAGACGTGATTTGAGGCTAAAACCCGGCCTGGTTAATCTCAGGTTCGCCGTCACCTCGCCGACACGCGCCAGCAGTTTAGGAGGCACCTCCTCCCGCGCACCAGGAAACCCGGCGTGCACTTGTTCGGCGTCCGTCTGGGAAATGTCGCCGCTTGTCATTGATTGATTCAAATTAATTCAATTAAATGATAGTTGGATTTTAGAGAACTACCAAAGTCTATTTTACCACAATGACATAAATAGTTTTCAAAGGAGTCCCAAAAATTCCAGGCCGAACTGGTGGGTGTATTTCACTTTTTTCCAGATACGGTGAAATACGTCAAAGTGATAAAGATGTGGTCAGAATATCACAATTCCTCATCTCGTCCTCGTTCCCCCGCCTTTATTTGACCTCCTTTTTTTTTTTTTTCTGTAACATTATTTGAAATGTTATTTTCCTTCGTGTCGCCAGTGTTTTAGCTCGAAAAGGAAAGAAATAAAACCCGGCGCCTCTTTCTCCGAATGACGTGTGAGTGAGAGGGTGAATGCTTCTAAGTCTCCATATGAGGCGCAGTGATGGATTCAGGGTGAAGCCCGCCGAGGTGATAACCTCCAGCCACCCAAGTCAAACAGCTAATGACTGAATGAATAATTCAGAGGCATAAAATCCATTCTTCAAACCGGTGCAACAACAGGTTTTTGCAGTTCCATGCGAAAATGAAATTTGCGAAGAAAAACAACAGCAACAACCAGACGCTTAAAAACCCTCGCGGCGGAATTTGAGATTGTTTTAGGGCCTCCCTGTAAAGTCCTGCTCGGACGGCGCAGACAGCTGCCCGCTAATAAGTGCTTCGCTCCGAGTAACCAAACAAAACAAGGCTGTTGTCTGATTCCGGGGATTTGTTGCTTTCTTATAACACAAAAGGCATCTGCGCACAACATTAATAAAATCCTCATGGCATTTTTAAGGGTTTTACAAAGATTACATTATGACATTTTATTGTCAATCAGTGTTTTTTATTCTCATTCAAGATGAATCCAGTGCCTTTTAAGGAAGTGCAATAAGAATATCTAAAGTCTGACACTGACTGACTGCAGCGCCAGCGACTTCACTGATGCTGATAATGATCGTTTCGGGGAAGAATATGCAGATTTAACCAGACTGAGTCATTCCTCATCTCTCGCTGCTATCTGGATTTAGAGGTCTGACAAATGTGTTTGTGATAAACAGCGATGGACAAAGAAACCGCATTACAGATTTTCCACAGTGGGAAAAAAAACCCCGCCGGAGACGGCCCGAGAAGGCTGAGCAGAGAGGAGCCCAGAGCCGAGGGCCCCGGCAGGTAGGGGCCCCCGCCGCTCCCAAACTATGCAGTTTACGCGTGAACCGCAAACCGCCGCCTGGTATTTCTGGTTTTGGGTGAGTTTTATTGGTTTTCCTTTCAGTGCGGCGGAGCCTCGGCCGGCCCCTTCTGACGACTCACAGGCTCAAACACAGCAGATCACTCAGGCTTTCAACGCTCAGCGCCGGGCTCACTGATACTCGCACGCAGGGTTTATTATTATCATGAAATAAATCCACGGGTGGGAAGGATTTTCTACAGCTCAGTCGATCAGCCATGCATTCTCTACAGTCCAGCGGTCCCCAAACTTTTTTCTACCACTGACCAGTTTCAAAGTGCTGTTTTGTCTGAATGTGCTGAAGCAGTTTTGAGGGTTTCATAGCTTCATTAGCTCGCCGTTTAGCGCTAATAACGCGTAGCGGGGACGGAGCTCGTGTATCGGCTGTCGCGATGAACCCGCGACTTCGCTCGGAATCTGGATATTTTCTTTTAAATACAGCTTTCTTTTTCGGACGTCTATTCCTTCGCTCGTTTCCTCCCGAAAAAGCTCTCCGGCGACTTTTGTTTCTGGCTCTTTTTTTTTCAAGGGCTAGCTTGTGATAGCCGATGCGTGAAATGGGATGATAGGTTAAGTTCGGCAGTAAGGCGAAGGCGGAAACGGTCGCTTTTCAAAATTAGATCCGAAAGGTGGAATGAAAAACTAAACATTTGTGCCAAATGATCCGCGCGGACCGGCACCGGACCGGGGACCCCTGATCTACACCGGCTATCCTGCACACATAGAGACGTGCAACCAGTCAGTCACTCATTCACATCATGTAGAGAAATAAAACCTTTGACTCTGTCATTTAAGATAAGATAAGATAATACTTTATTGATCCCCATAGGGGAAATTCCTTAATTCAAACATCACATAGAAACCCTTTCATTCACACACTTTTAGACGATTCAGGGTTTCCAATGAACCTCCTGCATGTTTGGACCGTAGGAGGAACCCAGAGAACTCTGAGGAACCCCCACGCAGACGTGGGGAGAACATGGAGGCTCCACACAGAAAGGCCTCCTGTGGGAATCCAACCGGGGACCTTCGGGCTTGGGGGAGGAAGCGCTGCTATCCCCTCTAACCGCTGTGTTGATGCCAGTGTTTTTGAGTTGTGTTCAAATATAAATCTGCATTGAGGTCATTCATCAGCGTCGGCGGCAGCTCGTTCTACATATCAGGATGAGATGAGAACGATCGATCGGCTCGCGTCTTCTCGTGCGGCGAAGTTAATTCAAACTGTCATGTGCAGAGTCTGGAAAACATGTGCTCTGAAATTCTTACTTTGCTGTCCACAGTGAAGCCAAGTAGTTTGGTTGACAAAAACAATAAATAATAAGCATAATGTGGCCTTCTTAAAATCATCGCCTGAGTCTTTTATTTCCAGAAAGCACGAAAAAGCTGAGCCGTATGTTGATTTGGGCCAAAAATATTTTTGGGGGTCAAAACTGACTTGGGCATTTATTTTAAGACGGTGACGATAATTCAAGGATTTTTTTATCATCATTCCACTGGGAGAGAATGGACAGAGGATGTACTGAGTTCAGGTGTGTCTAATGTATGCACAAAAAAACAAAACAAAACTACACTCTAAGAACAAATATACAGGAAATAATCCAAAATCATCTGCAATCTAATCACTGACTGCGCAACTTCCCATTGTCACATTGCTCATTATTTATTCCTGGATGTTGGTAAATATGTATAGACATTTTTTTTTTTACCTCAGATTACACTTTATACTTTTATCCCTCAGTTTATTTAATTTTACTTTGTGTCTATATTTATCTTAATTTTTAGCTTGTCACTGCCTTGTCCTTGTATGTCTAGTATGCGAAACAATTTCCCAATCACGGGATCATTGAAGTCAATCTCATCTCATCTGGTAAGCAGTCGATAAATAGCATTGACGTCCGAGTCAAGGTTATCAGCTGATGAGCAATGTTGGGATTGTGCAAAATGCCATGAGGAAGTCATCTGCTTGACAGTTTTGCTGTGCAAATGAGCTAAAGTGCCAAATTGATGTGATTTCTCCTTGTTTCTCGGGGTCCGGCGCCCCCTCGGGCCCCTCCTCCGGCCCGTGGATCCAGAATGTGACCCCCGGATTACAGCGGATCAACACCGGAAGGCCGGAGGCAGACAGGTATGCATGTAAGAGAGCCCTTCATCCGGGGCTGTGAGGAGCCGTCAGGACGCGCGGCCGCGCCGCAGAGGGGCCCCTCTGTCGCTTTATGGGCCCCCGGAGCCCAGACTTCAAACGGCGGCTCCGGATGTGGCGGCTCGGTGTCAGCTCATCAGCGCATTTCAAAAGAGCAGCCGCGGGACAATGGAGCGGCTCACACCTCCGCGCTCCGAGGACGCGCCGCGCAGGCGCAGACCCGCGGCCCCCGCAGACCCCCAGCAACCCCCCGCAGCCCCCCCGCGGCCCCCGCAGCCCGGCCCGACCCGGCCCGGCCCGGGCTGCGGCCGCCGCGGCGGATCTCACACGTACGTGTTGATGAGCGCTTTCCCACTGAGCCCGCTGGGAATTACACGCGGATGGGAGAAATCCCACGGCCGCCGCGCGGCTCGGGGATTATTTACCTGCATCCGGGACTGACTTGTATCTCCAGCCTTTATTGTGCTGCGACTCTTTGCACACTTTTCTAGCTTGCAATACTTCTGTGACAGTTGAATTTCCCCGCCATGGTATCAATCAAGTCTGTCTTGTCTTATCTTATCTTATCTTATCTTATCTTATCTTATCTTATCTTATCTTATCTTATCTTATCTTATCTTATCTTATCTTATCTTATCTTATCTTATCTCATCTCATCCTCCGACGACCACATGAAAATGTGATTGCCCTGTTGATTTGCAGCGACCCTGGAAGGCTGTTTTCACACTCGTTTGCTTTATTATTATTGATATTTTTATTATTAGCATCATCATCGTGGACCAGTTTCTTTCTATTTTTATCCTTTTATTTGCTTTTGCCTCAGTCATATTTAATGACTTCATCCACTGTCTGTTTATCGTCCTTTTAATGTCTCTGGATGCCAGTCTTCTTCCCTGCACCCCAGTTTCCCCAACGGATATCAATGAAGTATGAGCTTATCTTATCATTATTATGATTACCATCATTGTTGTTGTTTTCACCATCATCATTATTATCGTCTTAATCATGTTTTGTATTGTTTTCATTCATTCTTTATTTTATGATCACTGCTACTATTATTACAATTACTTTGATTTTTTATTTTCGTCATCATAATAACTATCATTTTTATTTTCATCATCATTGTTGTTGTTATTGTTATAACTGCTATTGTAATTATTCACACTGCTTTTGTTTTATTTTACTATCTTTATTATTGCTGTCAAACATTATTATTATTAATATTTTTTATTTTTTGACACCAGCACAGACAGGTTGGACCAGGACCAGTCTGGTCCTGATCTAAACTCCTCATGAGCACATGTGGAGGTGGTCTTAGACTCTGACATGAGGGCTTGGATGCTGCGGATTTCAGGACCTGATGCAGCACATAACATTAAAAAGGGATGATAAAGCGCCGTGGATGACGTCACTCTTTGAAACAAAATCACATTATAACGAGACGCATAACCGGGTATTAAGCAACGCACAGTCGCAATGCGGCACCTACCGCATGTGTTGCTGATCATTTGACCGGCTGGCTTGCCGGAGGGCCTTGGAGCCGTTCTCCGTCAAATGCGCGGCCGCGGCGGCCTGGCACGGGCCGGAGAACGGCTTCCATGCCTTTGGCAGAAGAAGCCGGTGACGCTCATCGCGTCGGACAATTTCCCATTGTTTCTATCGGACCGGCTCCGTCTCCGCCAGCTCCCCCCAGCCATTACAAAACATTCCTCTGTGATGGATCCGTCGCCGATTTAATAATTCCCCGCCCGTCGTTTAGCCGGACCGAAATAACCCCTCTTTCCAGTTCCACGCTCGAAACTCACCGATCTGCATGACCCGCCCGAACACGGACGTGTTGTCCACCGTGCTGCAGTTCCACCTCTTCTGCCTGAACTGGTACTGGCACTCCTTGATGCCCGTCTTGGCGCCGTCCCCGATGTACATCATGTGGTCCTGGTACAGCTGGCACAGCTTCCTCTGGCCCTGCGAGAAGAAAGCGTCCCATCGCAAACAACCGCGTGGGTTGAAATGGCAAAGTAAAGTCGGGCGGAGCGGCGCGAGTCGGCGGTTCTACCTGAGAGAGTCCGGACAGCTGGCTGCAGAGAGGCTGGGCTCCGATGATGTACATCTCTGGCCGCTGGATCGGGGTCAGAGCGAGTGACCTGAGAGGCAGACGTGATACTGAGTCTGGATTCGAACGCTCAGATGAAAGAGAGGCGGCATGGCGGAGGTCAGGCGGCAAAGGACGGAGAGTTAAATCTGGCCTATAAACTTGGAGCGGATCAACTCTCCCCGCTGCTCGTTTGAACTTTTACCCCGTTCGACGCCCCACAAATCTTCCGCCTGGAGGTGACCGGGCGGCCTCTCCGAAACCAGCGAGGTCTGCTGGGTTTTAAACCACAACGGCCTCCTCGGAGAACATACACGTTGGTCAGCGGTGGCGGTGGTGGGGATTTAGGGACGAGCCTCCGGGCGACGGGGGGGGTTTGCGTCCTCCGACCCCAACGCAGCCTCCGAGGAGGGGAACTGCGCCGCAGGACTGTTTGGAAGTCAAGAGCAAGCGCGGCTCAAGGAGGGTCAGGCTGCATCCTGCCTCCCATACAGACACACGAGCATTCACTCACACATTCACGCGTCATACGGAGGCCGGAGGCTGCGAGCGGCAGGCTAGAGGCTGCAGGCCGGAGACCACAGGCTGCAGGCTGCAGGCTGGAGACTGAGGGCCGGAGGCTGCTGTGAGGGCCATTTGGGGCCCCGGCCAGGGTAAATATTGTGACAGAGCCCTCACATTTGTTCGAGTCACCGCTACCCCCCTAAAAACACACAGAGCGGCGCCCACCGCTCACAATTTCTTCCGATTCGTGCTTCTTATCTGAGGTCAACCTGGAGGTCCCTCAGCGGAGACCCCATCCACGGGTGGAGGCCGACGTCTAACCGCGTTTCCCTCCTGCCCTCATCCTCCAGAGATAGTCCATGCAGCTTGGGAAGGGTTAGCAGAGACACTCACCACCAGGAGTTGGCGTCCACCAGCAGCAGCTGCGCGCTGCAGGCGAGGAAGGCGACGGTGAGCATCAGGCACCGGGCGGCGCCGGTCCGCCTCCGCCGGGCAGGCCGGTTCTCCATGCTGCCGCGGTCCGTCCCGGGGGAGCTGCTCTGCGGGCGGGACATCGACAGGGAGTGACCGCTCGGGAGTGACGCGCAGACGCCGGTTCGATTCCGCAATCACGGCTTATTTCCGCTCCGACATGCCAGTCCGCAGCGTCGACTGGAGAGGACGCATGGACGCCGCGCTCCAAGATCACCGCGGGGAACCTTCCTCGAAGTTCAGGGACCTAAACCCGGTCCGAGTCCATCCCCGGGTCGTGCGTAAAATGCGGCTGGGTTCCCCGGTCCCGCAGGCGGAGGCTCGATCGGCTGCAGCGGGAGCGGAGGGGAGCGGCCGTGCGGGAAGTGCGGGGGAGTGCGGGGGAGTGCGGGGGAGTGCGGCGCGTCGTCTGGAGAGAAGATCGACTGAGCGATTAAAAAAAAACAAAAACCCGAGTGGAGCAGCGAGAAGACCGGACCCTTCCCTCCCTGAGCCTCCGCACCCACTCCCCCCCCACCACCACTCTGGTTTACACTCCTCCTCTTATCACCCCCACTTCACCCCGCACACACACACACACACACACACACACGCACACACACACACACACACACACACACACACACACACCCCCACCCCCCCACACACACGCCTTATGAGACCCCAACCCGCCCA
>CAAKHD010011969.1:59398-65092 GCA_901007705.1 Fistularia tabacaria
AGCTCTCTATCTATCCAAAGCCGCTCCACCTCGAAGCAGCCATCTTTGTGCGAACGTTGTCGTCTCTAGACGCAGCGCGTCCCGGCGGTTATGTGCATTGAATTGTTTTTGACGATAACCACGTGCTTTTATGCATCGTCACCCTCGCCGCCCTTTTACCCGCGGCCTGAGTCGGCGGTTCCTAAGCCACCGTGAGTCTGGCTCCCCTTGTTTCTTGGTCCAATCGGGATCGGCGGATCAGGTTCGAATCCGTAAGCAAAGCTCAGTTTAAACCAGGATTTAAAAAAAAAACAACAATCTATGACTTAATCTTGGTTCGTACTGACACACCTGCCGATAGGAGCCCATTCCCCGCTCCCACAGTTCCATGTTCCCGAGGTCCTCCTGGCCCCTGAGATGACCGATCACAGCGGGGGAGCCCCGACCCCTAATCCCTGAATTGGGTTATTGTGTGCTAAGTGAATAATGAAGCGGGGGAACACTGAGCCCTGTAAACACAGGCACGACCTGCCCCGAAACCACGTCACTCAGCGGCGCTCGCTCACGCCGAGCCCGCGGCGACGTGCTCCGTTTTCTCCACGCTCAACACCGAAAAAGGTGTGCTTCGTGCACGTGATTTCCCGGCGCTCCCGTCAAAATACGACGGAATTTTAAATGCGCAACAGCTCCGGGGAAAAGGCAGAAGACGAGCGGCGCCTCTGGATTTGTGCGCCGCATCAGATTAACCCGAAATAGTAAAGGCAGGTGTGAAGAGAGGCTCGGTTGTAAAAGATTCGCCGTCAGAACCGTTCACACCACGTTTTCGAGGTGGAAATTATGGGCCGCCTTCACACATTGCCGCCTGCGAGATGTGACGGTAAAGGAGACAATAATGGAATAACTCACAACTCGGCAAAACGCACGTATAAATGCTGTATAAATATAGGACAACAGGTTGCAGGGACGAAACTGTGATTTCCCTGTGAACAAACAAGACATCGAAGAGGCGCAATCGCGGCTGCGGGGAAAAGCGCGGGGAACCGGCGATGAAAAGCAGGCCGCGGTTTGCTCGTCAAAGTGTGCTCACGTCACGTCTCACGGTTACAACATAACTGAACCCCCGGATCAAAATATCTATCATTATTATATTACAATTCCAAGACAGCACAGTGGTTACAGATTATCCTCTCGGATTAGATTCAGCTTTGTTGTCATTTCACCTCTACAGGTGCAGGGCGATGAAATGCAGTTTAGCATCTAGCCAGAAGTGCAAAAAAAAAACAAAAACAGCAGGTGCAGATAAATAAATGTGCACGGTATATTACGTCAATACTTTACAAGGGATTAACAGATAGGGCGCTACGAACATGTTATACAGATGGATATGTGTGTTAAAGGAGGACTATAGACAGGAACTATGGATGCAATATGCTGGCTGTGAATGGTCGTATGTCTCTGGAAGACAGCGTGAATGTATGTCTCTATATGAGGTGTGCGGTTGCACGTGATGGACCGGTCCGGGGCGAACCCGCCTCTCGCTCAGCGAGCGCCGGGATAGCTTGCAGCAAGCCACCACCCAGGAGAGACAGATAATCATAATATTATAATTCCCCAGTTTTGAGATAAAGATATTGCATTCTATTGTGCTCTCACTGAAAACTCCCTTGCAGGGAGCCGTCTATCCAATTTCTATTCAGATTAATTTACCAACGTTCGACACGAGGCAGACTTGATCTCAACACAAAGTCAGGTTAAAAAAATCCTCAAAAAAGACCACCTACATTCCCCATGTTCCTCCACACGTTCATGCTAAGACAGCATGAATTTTCATTAGTCTTGCGGGCATTTTATTTTGGAAAACTGCTTATTTGAAAACATGAGACACCAGAAGGGTCTCAGAGCACTGGCAAAAAAAAGAGCTGCATGGAAAAGAAAATACCGACTACATTTGCCATTTTCCTCCACACCTTCACGCTAAAACCCAACACATTATCCCGGCGCTGCTAAAACACTTCTCGGCTGGGAGAACAATTTAAGCCATGGGTTCTGTGAAAGGTCCCCCCGGTTGGGCGGCCCCGCAGAGACGGACACGACTGGCCTGCTTTGGCACTCGACCGGAACCCGGGGGATGACTGAGTCCCCGATCGGGGAGCCGCGGCAGGGACTCGCAAACCCCTGATTTCCCCCTGGTGCCCCGGAGCTCCCACGGTCCACGGTCTCGTGAGCCGTTCCCTCGGGAAATCACACGCGCTAAAGCCAAACATCAAATCCGGGCCGGACAGATACACATGGACACACAAACACAATCAGGAATGAAATCATGCATCGGTCCTCCCATGAAGCATTTTTGGTTCCTGCACCGAAGCGGCGGGGAGGACTTGCAGCGAGTACTTGGAGGTGCTTTGATATCTGACACATTTCCCCACCGATGTCACTTCGGTAAAAAATGGCTGTTTGTGTGATAAACGTTTCCTGGAGACGTGGGAGGGCCGGCGCCTCAAATCCCCGATGACTCATACCAGTCTCGCTGCTTTGTCTAATTGCAACTTTTTTTTAACGCTAAAAATAAAACCCCTTTGCTGTTTACGTCTTTTAATTCAAAGTTGCCCCCCCCCCTCACACACACACACACACACACGTTGTCGACGGCGGCGGCCTCACGCGGTCTGGTCTTCATCACGGAACGAGCTGGGCTTTGATTCTGGAGAAGACCGGTTCTGCAAACGGGGGTTTAGAATTAGCGGCTAAAAGGAGGCGAAGAGACGGACGGGTCACGCAGGTTTAACTCCTCCGCGACCAGACATTGGGATTTCTAAACGGACGTCTCCTCCGCAGTCGATTCGAGGGAAACTACCTCGAAGATCACCCGGCCGGCAAAAAGAAAAAAGAAAAAACAGCAGAGAGGATGATTTTTGGAGCAAAATGGGTTTAACTGGCAGAGTTCCTGCGTGTCAGAGAGAAGGTAACCCTCCGCCAACTGAGTGACGAGCTGGGAATTCACCTCGCTGATCCACGTCTATCTGACAGCTTCGGTTTATTATCATACCTGTAAAATCACCCACTCATGTTGAGACGAGAGCTTTTGTTCAGCTTTGAAATGAATGTTGGACGTGAATGAATAAATTCAGGATTAGCGTTATTGATCATGACCGGGTGAATGAATGAACGAGTTCTTTGACACGTCTGCAAAATTTCCCCTGCAACTTCCAGACAAATGAACCGGATGCCGTTCGGCCTGTGTTTCATCTCCAGCCTCAAACACGAAAAATAAACAAACCAGTCGAATAATTCACATTTCAGCTCTTCTTTTGTCACATTACCACGACCTCAGCATCGCATCTGCGAAGGTCCTCCGCGGGAACTTGACCTTTATTGCTCTTTAACCCGTCAGGCATTCTCCATCCCTCCGCCAATCAAAAAAAAAAAAAAAAAAAAAGCAACAAAAACAACATATGTATTTTCACATGGAGGAAAAAAAATAACGCCCGGCGGAATTTCCGAGAGTGAAAATCAGCTATTTTCCACCTTCACGGCTGCGTGCACAAACACAGAGATAAACACACATACCTACGCAGACGCACGAGCACACTGCAGCCTATTCATGCCAACAGATGACAGAGTGCATTGAGAAAATGCCAAAACGCTGACTACTGAGGGGCAGAGAGAGAGAGAGAGAGAGAGAGAGAGAGAGAGAGAGAGAGAGAGAGAGAGAGAGAGAGAGCGAGCACGCAGCTGAAAAACCTCCTATGTCAGACTGCAGAGCTGGCAGAATAGAAAAGCATTGTTGAAGGCCCACACACACCTAGGCAGCCTGTGTGGCGCAAAAAAAATGGAGCAGGGCGTTGGGGCAAAAACACACACACACACACACACACACACACACACACACACACACACACACACACACATATGCACAGGCGTCACGGCGAGACAGCGGCGAAGACGAGCTGTCAGAGGAAGGGCTGCGTGGAAGCAAGGGAAGAAGCAGAGGTGGGGAAAGATGGAGAGGGATGAAAGGATGAGCGAGGCGGCGGCGGCGGCGGCGGCGGCGCCTCTCCTGGCGTTGACCTCCCGTCGTCTCGCTTTGTGTGCGGCTCCTTTTTCTTTCCAGCCGTTGCCGCCGAAGCTCCTCTCCTCGCGCCTCTGCCTGCTCTCTCCTGCCTCACCTGTCCGTCACACCCGCATCCACCAGCTCGTACCTCGCTAGGATTCTGACAGCAGAACACCGGCCGCTGAGCACAGCAACGCACGCTGAATTACACAAATACACCTTGAATATAATCCTTTTTCAGGATGCCGCAGTGAAACGAATGCACATTTAGTATCTGACGTGTGCCTCTGCTGATCAGCTCACTGATCTGATCACGACCATAGAGACGTACTTTATTCATCCCAGGATTGGGAAAGTATTTGGCAGCAGCAGCATAACAATGAAAAAATAATCAATGGATAATAAATTATAATACATTCTATGTTATAAAATAACATAAAATGAATTGAGATATTCCAGAGATTCACTGCATGTAGATCTCATGTGTCAATGAGAGGGTGAGTAGTTTTGTGTCTTCATGAATGAGTGAATAATTGTCTCTATAGGACAAAGGTCTGTATTTCCCTCTCTGTGTCCCTGGGATGGACAATCACAACACCTCCTGCAACCCTGACTGCAGGAGAAGCGATGTAGAGAATGAACGAGCGAATGAACGGACACGCCAGAATCATCCGGAGGTGCTGGTCCGAGGTTCCACAGCCAGATGTGGACGGTGATGTCCTCGTTTTAGATGCTGGGTTTTTTGCGAGACATCTCTGCTTCCAAGAGTTCTCTCTGCACCGTGACTACTTCGTCTACGTAAAGCATACGATATACCATAATAGTCGGGCCCGGCGTAAGTGTGTTAGCTGCCCGAGCCGGCGTCTAAGCAGGCAACACGGTTTGCTCATCTCCCCCCGTTTGGCGGCGAACGCTCTGGATCGGTTTAAACATGGCGGCGTGACGCGGCCGCGGGACATTCTGCCATGAATAAGTCTGTTAAATGTGCGCTGTGCTTCACATGATCCGACTTCGGTTCAGGTATTCTGCAGGGTTGAGTGCGTGGAGCTGCAGACAGCAGGACGGGAGGCGGGAGACGGCTGGTAAACAGCCAGGATGTATGGAGGGAGAGAGAGAGAGAGGCAGAGCACACAGACCATGCAGGTGAAGCACCAGCCAAGCAAGGAAACACCTCCAGGAACATAAAAGATTCATCACTCACAGTGTACATTGAGCCGACACACACACACACACACACACACACACACACACACACACACACACACACACACACACACTGGGAGGGCGCTTCTCCTGCTGCTCCTGCTGTGTGAATGTACACCTATATGCGTGTGTTTAGATTCTTGCTAATATCCATTTGGAAAAGGTGTTGGCTTTTCGGGTGGGTGGGTGGGGGGGGGTTGACGACGTGTTGACACACGCCTACGTAACCTTGGCAACCGGCAATCGCCGCCTGTGCAGATGAAGCCCGTTGTCAAGGTGAACAATTATCCAGTTACAGCCCTCCCCTGAATCATCATATGCACGCATAAAATCCCAAACAGGCTTCGGCAAACACACACACACACACACACACACACACACACACACACAGACCGACACACACACACACACACACAAACACACACACAGACACACACACACAAACAACAACAAAAAAACAC
>CAAKHD010011970.1:0-13955 GCA_901007705.1 Fistularia tabacaria
AGACACACACCCACACAAACACACACACACACAACCAAAACACATACAAAAATTCACACACAAACCCACACCCACCTCACCCACACACACACACACACACACACACACACACACACACACACACACACACACACGCACACAAAATAATGCACAGACAAACACACAAAGGCAGTGCACACACAGGCATGCACACAAGCAGCAAGTGCACACACACACATACACACCCTGTGCAACGACAAGCATCCACACATGCAGTAAGTGCGAGTGCACACAAAAACACATACCCATACATCGGAGCACAGTCAAGTGCGCACACACACACACACACACACACACACACACACACTGTGCAACTACAAGCATTCACATACGCAGTAAGTGCGCACACACACACACACACACACACACACACTGTGTGGGAGGGGGTCCATGTGCAGTGGTGGAAGCGTTCCTCCTCCTGCTGATTGAGGAGAAGAGGTCCTCATCCAGGGACGCTGGGTTGATGCTACTCTGATGGTGCCCTCAGCAACCCTGGGCAGCATCATGTCTCCTCACAGGGGGAGTGTGTGTGTGTGTGGGGGGGGGGGTCCCAGTGTCCACCATCAGGGACTTCCTGATCAGAAGCTTGCGAGATGTTCAATGTAGGTGTAAGTCAAAGTGAAGGTGACAGAGGGTGAGGACCTTCAGGTTCCACCATGAGCGTGTCCTCAGTGACGTCAGCCTCCATCAGTGTTGTCTCAGAGGAGCATTTCCTTTCCCCTTCTTCTGGATACGTCCAGGAACCTGAGTTACTCAAACTCCAGGCAGACATTTGTGGAAGGTGCTGGTTTCCCTGATGGTTTCAGGACCTGCGGTTCTTCTCCCTCACGGGCTCCGCGCCCCGGGGTTGGTCTTCTAGGAGCTCAGACCATGTCCTCCAGCGAGCTCAGGTGAATCAGGCAGGTGTGAGAGGGTTTAATCGGAGCAGACCTTTGACCCGCTGCTGTGTAAGTCAGGCCTGGTTATCGGCGGCCATAAATCAACCCCCCCTCCGCAAACAGCCAATCGTGGGACGGCGGCTCGGCGCCGATGTCTCCCTGAGCCGATCTCTGCGCGGGTTGTTACGGTGACGGATTGATCGGCTCCGGATCACCTGTGGCCTCAGCACATTCCAGGATCAATAGCGATGAAATGTGACGGGAGGAATGATATTGATCCCGGGAAACTTTCGACTTCGAACTCCTGAAGCCACGCCTCCTCCTGCGGCCATTGGAGCGCCTCCATGGAGACGGGGTTTGACGGACACCAATCAAAGGGAGAGAGTTTGACGGACACCAATCAAAGGGGGTCGGTGGAACCTCCAGCGATCCATGGTGGGGAAGCTTCGCTCTGGTGTCGCCGGGCAGGAAGTGAAGAACGCCGTGGTCGTGGTGACACCTCGTGGTCAGAGAGGAGAACTACGCCCCTGAACCTTGAGCCTCTCAACTCAGCAGATGATTGAGGAAAGAAGATGGTGATGGCGGAACAGGAGAAGGTTGGGCTGTGGTACTGCGATGAGAGCAGAGCGTTCCACAGTGGGTCCGGCCAGGAGGGTGAACTTACTTCTCCTGAGTCCTGCGTTTCTCCTCCAGGTGGCGATGGGCCTCCAGACGAGACTCTGGGGTAAAAGAGCACGGGCTTTGCCAAAACTGCCGCTCCCGCTGCTGCTCGTCCTCCTCCACCTGCACCTCCACCTTCTCCGACCTCGGACCCCTGCACCATGACAAAGACTCGAGAACATCGAACCAAGTGAGGACCAGAGAATCCGCCGGAGGTCAGTGAAGGACCTGACCTGAAGTTAAACCTCTTCAGACCTCCAGGTTCCTTACCTCTGATGGTCGCTCTCCTCCTGGACGTCGTCCTCCTGCTTCCTCAGCACCTCCTCCCGCTCCTTGGCTCTCTTCCTCAGATACTCCCCCTCCTCCTCGGCAACAGACCTCCTGAGCTCCTCCACCCCCTGCAGGGCCCGGATCCTCTCTGATCGGCTCACCTCCGTCCCGTCCAGACTCTGAGGAGACGCCACCAGATGTTACGCTCCGGCCTCATGAAGAGAAGTTCTCCCTGGACGTCCTGGAGGCGCTGTGGAGGCTCACCTGGAGCTGAAGCAGCGCCGCCACCACGAAGCGGCGGTAGCCCGAGAAGTCGGTGCAGGGGTTTCCCACCAGGAAGAGCTCCCTCAGGTGGACGTTGGTCCTCAGGCTCTCCACGCTACTCAGTCGGCCCACAAAGTTCACCGTCAGATCCAACTTGCGGAGGCTCTCGCATCCTGAACGCGGGAGGAGCGGCGAAGGCAGCTTCGTCAGAACGTGGCCAACATCGACCGAGGACGACCGACATCCTGGTTCCTCTGACTTTGAAACCGTGAAGGATCAAGACAAACCGGAAACTGACCTTCGAGGTTCTCGATGACTTCGATGTTGTTCAAGGCCAGATTCAAGTACTCCAGCTTCTTCAGGCGCCCCAGGTTCTCTGAGCCAGGCGGCGTGAAACGTGGCGGAGGGGAGAGGAACCGGATTACTCGGTCAGCTAACATGATACGATCAGACTGGAGGTTCATCCTGAACAGTGGTTCTTAACTTTGTTGGAGGTACTGAAGCTCACATTCACCCAACCCTTCTGAACAGGAAAAAGAACGTACGATATTTTCAAACCCAAAACATAGGTATATACAGTGGGCTCTAAAAATGCAGATTTTTCGTTCAAGGTTCAAAATATGTTATTTTCTTCAAAAAACAGAAATCTGATTACAAAAAAATTGTTCATACAAATGAATTACATTCTTTTCAAGCCATAAAGTATTGGTAGTTTATTTTTTCATGTGCTATTCAGAGATAAATAAAGTGTTTTGGTTGGATTTATATGTTACTGGGGTTCAAAAATGCCGATTTTTTTAGTAAAACCTGATATTATGCAAAATTACTATATATCTTTCAATTATTATTAAGTTTTAACTATTTTTTGTTTTATTTCCCTCAAAAAAATATTTTTTTTGAATAAATTATTGAGATGAATTTTGCTTGTATGAGGAAAAGAAGTGAGGCCTCCCGTTCCGTCTTACATGTAAATCCTCTTTCTGTGCTGGACATGGTCAGCATGAAGGGATTCAAATGTTACGAAAGAAATCACACGACGTTCCATCACCACAGTCACAAGTCCACCGCTGAGCGCAGCAAACTCCCTGTGGCACAGACAGAACATGCCTGCAGCCCGGCTTCCATCCAACCCGGGTTAAGAACCAGTGATCCAGAACCAGCCACATCAGCGCCACCTCACAGGGTGGATGGCTGAACACCCCAGGAAGAACATGAAGATCAGATGTTTTGGGTTTGGCCCTGGAGCTGACCAGGAGCCGCGTCCTCACCGATCCTGGGAATGAGGTTGTTCTGCAGGTAGAGGATCCTCAGGTCCCTGCACCACTTGTCCAGGTGCTCGATCTTCTCGATGTCCTGCTGGTGCAGAGAAACCTCCTCCAGGGAGAACATCTGGCCGTCGTTGTGTTCGGCCCGCCGGCGAACCATGTCCTCTGTGACTGGAGCAGAAGCAGAATGGGTCTGACTGAGACGGTCCTTTTTCTCCTCACACACGCTTCAATCACAAATGACGATCCCACAGCCAATCATCTGCCTCCATCTAACTTCCTGTCCTCTCTGCCTCTATCCATAAACCTCCTCCTACCCAGATCTTCTCCATGCCTCCTCTGTCCACATCCAAACCATCTCAGTTTGACTTTATCTCCAGAACATCTACCATGTGCCGTCCCTCTGATGAACTCCTTCCTGATCCTCTCCATCCTCCGAAATCCCAAAGAGGAACCTCCACATCTTCACCTCTGCTGCCTCCAGCTCTGCCTCCTGTCTTCTCCTCAGTGTCTCCAAAGCAGACCTCCATCTCCTCCACCTTTTTTTTCCTTCTGGCTGATTCTCTTCTCCACCCATTCCAAACTGCCTGCACACCGTCCTCCATCTCCTCTCCACCCTCTCCGTTGCTCAGGACCGTTGATCCTCCACCTTCATCATCTCACACCCATGGATCCTGTTCTTCTACAGCTGACCTTCACTCCTCCCCTTAGTTAGGTAAAACACAAATCCAGGTCTGGAGGACATGTGACTCTGGGCTTCGTTCCACCAGCTCGGTGGGGAGTCTTCTCAGAGATACCATGTGTCCTGGAGATGCTCAGGGTTTATCCTTACAGATAAGACATGATACCATTAAGCCCTTCCTGGTACTTTTCTACTTCTGGAAACATCTCAATGTCTTTGTGATGCGTTCATTTTTAAGAAAGATCATCTCCTCTCTAAGGCAATCTTCTACCCTCTATAGCAGGAACTTCAATATCTTAACACCAGCATGGGTGGGGGTGTAACATTTATAAAACATAAGATAAAGATCCTCTGGGATGAATTCATGATGGAATGGTGTCAACAGTGAAACTTCAGCCCTCCACATCAAAACCAAACACGTCGAGAACTTTCCATGCGAACATCTCCGCCAGGAGCGCCTCTGAAGCTGCGCAGCGCAAATACAACCACCATTACGGTACAGCACTGGAGTACCGCAGTGTTCTGTGCAAAGCGCAAGTCAATTTAAGGGACCGCTAAATGGTCCTGTGAGAAACGATGAAAAACATGACATTTACACTCATTCTCACACACCACCGGAGAGTGTGAAAACGTGAAAGAAGGACGTGTCCGGGTAAAAGAGGGATTTTGCCAAACTGGTCGAAACGCTAGCTGAGACCCGGTTAGCACCCCGGTCAATGCACCGGCACCGGAACCGGCACCGGCCCGCTGTGGAACCTTCCGGAGCTCCCGCATTGACGACCGCACGGCTAACAGTTTATAAACATCATTAAAAACGACAGTTTAATTCTGAATCGACACTTACTGAACACCATCTCGCTCTTTTCTGTGTTGTCGTCCGTTGCCGTGGAAACCAAGCCGGCGCACCCGGAAATAACGGCTGAGGTGAAAAAAGTGCGCCGTCATGGGCTAACGGTTAGCAAGCTAACAGCTAATAGGATTTCAGCGACAGTGTTTCAGGATCCAAGAAGCAAATAATGAAAATAAAATCCAAGAAACTAAATTGCTGTAAGGCAGGGCCCGAAATGGTAGATAAATGTTGTCAAAAAACGCCGAACAAGAATGGGGAAATGTAATAGAACGAACAGAAGAAAACCCGAAAAAGTGGACAGGAAGTTAGCACCAACACACCGGAACTGATAAAACTTTATTTAAACACGCAGAGCTGACGGGGAACTTCCGCCTCGGTGTTTGTAGTTTTTAACTGGGTTTATTGTTTTTATGAAATCATTTCAAATAAAACACTTCTTTTTTCATTAGAAAACGACGGAATAACATATTTTGGTAAAGAAGAGAATACAATTCATTTTTCAATTCATGTGAAACCAATAGGGGGTTTTTGAATCACGATACAGGAGGGGCAAAGATGTGATAAGAAAGAAAACATTTCACACCACATGACAAAAAAAGGACATTCAGCAGTACTAATGACAAATCTTGAAAGAAATAATAAAAATATTTCAGCGTCAAAATCGTCAAAAGCAGGAGCCGCAAAAGAACACTGGCTTGAAATTATCCTTTGGGAGTAATTCAACAAAAACCTTGGGACTCAGTCACTCGCCTCGGCGGAAAAGCCGAGCTAAAACGTCCTCCCTTCCCATGGCGACGCATCCCACGTCCCACGGGGCGCTCTCGGTCAGGCGTCCGGGTGACACTTCTTCATGTGCAGCTTCAGGCTGTACTTGACGATGAAGGTGCGCGGGCAGACGCCGCAGGCGTACGGCCGCTCGCCCGAGTGGATGACCAGGTGGGACTTCAGGTGCGCCGACTGTGTGAACTTCTTTCCGCATTGGCTGCAGCTGAAGGGCCGCTCGCCCGTGTGGATGCGCATGTGGACGTCCAGGTTCTGCGAGGTGGCGTAGGTCTTGTTGCAGACGGCGCACACGAAGCGCCGGCTCTTGCCCGCCGCGGTGTTGCAGCCCCGCGCCGCCGCCGCCGGGTCCCTGAACATCAAGCCCATGCCCTCGCAGTCCTCGTACTCGAAGGCGGAGCAGCTGCCCTCGGACAGCTGGCAGTCGGGCGGCGTGGCGCCCGACACGCTGACAACCTTCAGCCCGAAGGCGTCGCCGTCCACCACGTCGTCACCCTGCTGGAACGTCGCGAACGCCACGCCGCTCTTGGCCATCTTGCTCCACGCCTGGTTGAGGTCAAGCTCGCCGCCGCTGGTGGAGCACTGGGACTCCAGCAGGGTGGCGCCGAAGTACGGCGGCCTGGAGGGGAGCAGCGTGCACTCCTGAGGCAGCAGCTGGACGCCGGCGTCCAGCTGGGCGCCGTAGCAACAGGCCACCTCGCCGGCGTCCGGGTGGTCGATCTGGGCGGAGCAGCCCGGCTCGCTGCGAGGAGAGTCCAGCGTGTAGACCACCTTGGCTTTGGCCTGGAGGTCCTGCGTCTCCCGGTGCTCCTCCTCCTCCCCGGGCCACGGCCTCTTCTGCACCGACGGGGCCGCAGGAGACGCCACGTCCTCCTCCGCCTCCTCCACCTCCTCCACCTCCACCGCCGCCGTCGTCCGTCGCTCGGCCGGCGCCGCCTCCCCTGACAGGACAGACCAGAAGGTTTCAGACTCAACCTGTGCAAACTCATCTACCAAAGCAAGCAGAGGAACCAGGAGAGCATCCAGGAGAGCATTCAGGAGAACATGAAGACGCAGATCTACGGATGGAAGAACCTGGCTGCGTTCTGGAGCCAATAGCAGCTGATTCTGGGACGAGGGGCGGGGCTTAACACGGCCGTCAATCATCCAACCAATCGCGCCAAGGACAGTTTAGAGTCTTCGGCGGACGAGCGGACGGTTTTTGGACGGAAGGTGGAGAAGAACCCGGAGGAAGAGCCCAGACAGGAGAAGGTGGAGTCTCCACGGGCGGAGAACCTCTCCTCGCTCAGAACCCGGGACCTTCTTGCCTTGGGGCCCAGGTTCTGATCACGGGCGCCGGTTCCTCCGAGCAGAACCCTCTCCTGGCGCCAACTGCCCTCGGGTTCTAGCCGTGAAGATCGGTTCCTGAAGCTCATGTTCTCACCAGCACCCTGGACCTCACCTCTCTCGAAGGTCTCCTCGCTGTCCGAGTCTTCGTCTTTGATGAGGACCACCTCCGGAGGCTGCGGAGCAAACACCACAAACATCAGCGGGAGGGTGAGGAGAACATCAGGCAGAACATCAGGCAGACCCGGAGCTGCATGGAGGAGAAGATGCATCCTCCACGTCGAACATCTCACCTCCTCGGTTCCTGCGGCCGCTCTCGTACCCGCCGCCGCTCCCGCCTCCACCGCCGCCGCCGCCGCCGCCGCGTCCCGGATGACGATGGACTCGATGAGGCGCAGCTTCTCCTTGAGGTCCCGGTTCTCGCGGCGGCTGCGGCCCAGCTCGGCCCGCAGCGCGGCGGCGCCCTGCTCCACCAGCAGGCACACCTCCGCCACCGCCGCCTGCGTCAGCGCCGCCATGACGGCGGACAGCTGCTCCCGGAGCGCCGCGCCCGCCAGCGCAGACATCCGGAACCGGACCGAGGACTAGCGTGACCGGGGACGGGCGGCGAGAGCCGTGGGCTCTGGAGACACACACACACACATACACACACATACACATACACATACACACACACACACACACACACACACACACAATGGGCCGCCTACTTCCGCCCTGCTGCTGACTTCCGGTGCGGCTTCAAAATAAAGGTCCGCCGACGGTGACGGAGTATTTTCTCTAGTTTTCGGTGGTTTCCAGAGAACCGGCTTGTTTTTTCATTTAAATATTCATCATAAATGGTGTTATTTATATGTATGTATGTATTGTGGTGTGTTACTGAGGTAATGACGCAGGCTTTGCGGAGGAGTTTCCGACTTCATTGTTAACGCCAACAGAACGATCAAACTCCAGAACTTTCGGGAACGCCAGTATTTATACACTACGTAACCACGCCCCCAAGCACTATGTCCCTGAGTGAGAGGCCACGCCCTTTAGTGTCCGCCACAGTATGTATGTGTGTATGAAAATATGTATGTGTGTATGTATATATGTATGTATGAAAATATATATGTATGTGTGTATGAAAATATATATATATGTGTGTATGAAAATATATATGTATGTATGTATATATGTATGTATGAAAATATATATGTATGTATGTATGAAAATATATATGTATGTGTGTATGAAAATATATATATATGTGTATGTATGAAAATATATATATATGTGTGTATGAATATATATATGTATGTATGAAAATATGTATGTGTGTGTGTATGAAAATATATATGTATGAAAATATGTATGTGTGTGTGTATGAAAATATATATATATGTGTATGTATGAAAATATATATATATGTGTGTATGAATATATATATGTATGTATGAAAATATGTATGTGTGTATGAAAAAATATATATATGTATGTATGTATGAAAATATGTATGTATGTGTGTATGAAAATATATATGTATGAAAATATATATGTATGTGTGTATGAAAATATATATGTATGAAAATATGTATGTGTGTATGAAAAAATATATGTATGTATGTATGAAAATATATATGTATGTGTGTATGAAAATATATATATATGTGTATGTATGAAAATATATATATATATGTGTGTATGAATATATGTATGTATGAAAATATGTATGTGTGTATGAAAAAATATATATATGTATGTATGTATGTATGTATGTATGTGTGTATGAAAATATATATGTATGTATGAAAATATGTGTGTGTATGTATGTATGTATGTATGAAAATATATATGTATGTATGAAAATATATATTTTGTGTGTATGTATGTATGAAAATATATATGTATGTGTGTATTTATGTATGAAAATATGTGTGTATGTACGTATGTATGTGTATGAAAATATATATTTGAATAGAATATTTGAATATTTGTGTGTGTGTATGTATTTATGTATGAAAATATATATGTATGTGTGAAAATATATATGTGTGTGTATGTATTTATGTATGAAAATATATATGTATGTATGTGTATATATGTATGAAAATATATATGTGTGTGTATGTATGTATGTTGTATGAAAGTATATACGTATGAGTATGTGTATGAAAATGTATATATGTATGAAAATATATATGTATGTGTGTATGTCTTGATTAAGGAACTCTTTATATACAGACCAGTTATGTATGCATGTATGTGTATATATATACACAGTATATGTATCCATATATATGCAGTATATTTTGTGCTTTTACTTTGGATAATTTTATATACATACAGGTTTTATATAAATATATACGAGTTATTGATATATATTTTGTAAATATATACATGTCTATGTTGTGTATTTACTGAGGAAAACTTTATATACATACATAGTTTATATCAATACATATGCAGTTTATGATGTGCATTTACTGAGGAAAACTTGTTATACATACAGAGTTTATACAAATACATATGCAGTATATGATGTGTGTTTATTGAGGAAAACTTTGCATACATATCGGTTTTATCTATATATCCAGATATATGCAGTATATGTTGAGTATTTACTGAGGAAACATTGTGTACAGACCAGCTGTATATATCTCTTTGTCTATATATAAACATATAAATGCAGTACATGTTGTGTATTTATTGAGGGAAACTTTATCTACATCCAGGTTTTCTATCCATAAACAGATACATGATGTGTATTCATGGAGCTCATGTGCCTTTGCTTCCATCCTCATCTTTAACACCAACAATGCAGTACAAACAGCATCTTAGCCATAGAAGAAGAAGAAGAAGAAGAAGAGGACAAAAGTCAAACCTTCTCCTGGAGGACATGTTGGAGATGTGAAAGGAGATGTTGGAGAAGACGTCGGAAGAGATGTTGGAGGAGATGTTAGAGGAGAAGTTAAAGGAAATGTTGGAGGAGATGTTAGAGGAGAAGTTAAAGGAGATGTTGGAGGAGATGTTAGAGATGTTAAAGGAGATGTTGGAGGAGATGTTGGAGGACATGTTGGAGAAGATGTTGGAAGAGATGTTGGAGGAGATGTTGGAGGAGATGTTAGAGGAGATGTTAGAGATGTAAGAGATGTTGTTAAAGGAGATGTTGGAGGAGATGTTAGAGGAGATGTTAAAGGAGATGTTGGAGGAGATGTTGGAGGGCATGTTGGAAGAGATGTTGGAGGACATGTTGGAAGAGATGTTGGAAGAGATCTTAAAGGAGGAATGTTGGAGGAGAAGTGAGAGGGACCCCCTCTCAGGGACCTAAGGACAGAACCTGGAGAGAACCAGGCAGGAGAAGCTGGAGAGAATCAGGCAGGAGAACCTGGAGAGAACTCGGCCCACCAGCATATTAGAACCAGAAGGTTGTGTTTCACGACAGGTTCTTCGCTTCACGTTCCCTCCTCCTTAAACCTGAGAACCCCCACGTTGAGGGCATCTCTGAGGCTTCCTGAGGTTCTCCTTCTTGAGATGTTGGCCTGCAGCTGTGTGTGTTCCTGCCACAGGTCCACCAAAGGTCAGCGACACCTTCTGCCCGGCAACAGGACGCGGCCTCCTCTGATTGGCCGATCGCTTCCTCCGCTCCCTCGGCATTGACTTCTCCTGCAGGTCACCATGGCAACAGGTGCCTCAGTCCAAGAAGATGCCGAGGCCTCCACTGACCCTGGAGATTCCTCAACGCTTCAGGTTGTCCTCTTGATCCAAATCCAACATCCTCTGGCGCGGCGCCCCCTAGTGGCCGCGAATACAAGCACGCCGCTAATCACAGAGGCCTGGTTTGAGGACGTTGGGTCTGGACCTCCTGAGGAAGGAGGACACAAAGCAGGACCAGGATGGAGGAGAAGTGAAATAAGCACTTTAATATCACGGAGAAACTCTTTCACAGGGGTTCAGATGAGGAGGTCCAGGACTGGACCTTCTCAACCGAAACGCTTTCAATCCAGTGAAGATCCAGGAACTGCGGGGGGCGTGACTCCTAAAGGCCCCTGAGGACCCCTGAGGACCCCTGAAGACCCCTGAGGACCCCTGAAGACCCCTGAGGACCTCTGAGGACCCTTGAAGGACCCCTGAGGACCCCTAAAGACCCTTGAGGACCCCTGAGGGCCCCTTGAAGACCCCTGAAGACCCCTGAAGACCCCTGAGGACCCCTGAAGGACCCCTGAGGACCGCCGAAGACCCCTGAGGACCCTTGAAGGACCCCTGAGGACCCCTGAGGGCCCTTGAGGGCCACGTCCGGCCGAGCTCCTGTCAGCAGGTTCTGAGACGTCCAGCTAAAAGGCCGCGGCTGAGAGAACAGGAGGTCAGGAGGGCGGGCGAGAAGCTCCGCCCTGGTCTGAGTCCCTTCCTGCGAGTCAGTGCTCGTGGTCGTGGTCGTGGTGTTCGGTGTGGAGCTGGTGGAGCTCCTGGTTCTCCTGGTGGACGGTGTGGACGGGCTGCTCGGGCGGGTGGTGTTTGTGCAGGTGGATCCTGAGGTTCTGCTTGCCGGCGAACCTCTTCCCGCAGTGCTGGCAGGCGAAGGGCCGCTCGCCGGTGTGGACGCTCTGGTGCGTCTTCAGGTGGCCGGCCTGCGTGAAGCGCTTGCCGCACTGAGCGCAGCTGTAGGGCCGCTCGCCGGTGTGCACGCGCACGTGCGTCTCCAGGCTGCGCGCCGACGTGAAGCACTTCCCGCAGTAGCTGCAGACGAAGCGGCGCGCGCGCCGCGCCGGGTCCAGCCGCTCCAGGCGCGCCAGGCCCAGCCCCAGCGCCAGCGGGAAGCCGCCCGCGTCCGACGCCTCGTCCTCCGGGTACGGCGGCCGGGAGGGGGGGGGCGGGGCGGACGGCCCCGCCCACGACGGGCAGGAGTCGGAGTCGAAGGGGGCGGGGCCTAGCAGAGAGACGCCTCTCTGATGGTCGCAGGAGGAGGCGGGGCTTCCCGCGCCCAGGACGAAGGGCTTCCTGTCCGCCGCCGAAGCCTCGCGGTCCGGCTCCGAGCCCGGGTCGAACACGTCGGCGGCGCCGCCGCCGCCTCCCGCCGCGCCGGGGGACCCCGAGGCGCTGAGCGGCTCCCGGAGCTCCGCCCCCTCCACCACGCCGCCGCCGTCGCGCTCCCACGAAGAAGCGGCCATCATCAGCCCCGACGGGCCTTCGTCGCTGTCCTGCTCCAGACGCACCTCAGTCCCTGCACACACACACACACACACACACACACACACACACACACACTCACACACACACACACACACACACGTCACTCGCCAGCTTCTGACATCATCACCGCGACGCGGCCGCCCCCTAGTGGTCACGCCTGGAACTGCAGGCGTCCCTCCACAGCCACCACTGGTTTAGGAATGACTTGCTAAGTAACTCGTGCTCATCGGTTTTCCGTCCTGGTCTTCCTGCAGGGACGGCTGGAGGTCCGTCCCGTCCGACCGGGGACCTCCTCCTGCGCCGCCTGTGCCCCTACGACCCGCTCTTCTCCCGGGATCATCTCACCGTCGTCGCTGAGAAGCAGCTGGTCGCCGTCCATCTTGCCCGCCCACGCCTCCTCCTTGACCAGGACCAGCTCGTGGCCGTGGGGCTCGTACGCGCCCACCGCCTCCTGGGGGAGGAGAAACATCACGTCAGGATCCGGCTCCCTCTCAGAGACCTCCTGCCGGAGTCCGAAGCCCCGTCTGACCTTCGGACTGGCGGGGATCTCCTCCACGTCCGGGGCCGGGCGCCTCCTTCGGCCCCCGGGGCCCCTGGGCCTCCTGGCGGCGGCGCCGGGAGAGACTCCACCTGAGCAGAAGAAGAGGTTTTCATCGCACCGCTTTTTTTAGCATCGTTTCTATTTGATGCTATTTATTCACTTCTCTGTCACCATGGCAACCAGAGGGGATGACTCTACATAAAAAAGAAAACCTCATCTTCATCATGTGTGAGGGAGGAGAGCAGGAACTGCTGAAAAATAACGCTTCCTGTGGGAGAGGGTCGGCGCAGGAAACACCCGCGTCTGACGTTTGACCTGCGGCCGATAAAAGTTTACGAAATAAAAATAGACGGGAAGAGGAGACGCGCTGTGCTGCTCACTGCGCCGAATCCTTAAATCAGGCGATTTCCGAACGGAGTTCTGTATGAGGAGAACCCGCACCCTCCGCCTTTGCCCCCCTTCCCGTGTCAGGTGACACCCTCCCCTGTCCGGACCTTCTCTCTCCATCATCTTCATCGTTTTCAAGAAACGGTTGAGAGGATTTTTTACGACACTTGCTGTCAGTTTCCTCCCCGCCGGCGTCCCCCCCCCTCCCCGACTCCTTAAATCACGCCTTTTCTGAGCGGAGTTCGCAACGGTGCGGCTTCACCCGCGGGCGGGCGCCTCCCCCCTCCCCGTTGCTACCGGCAACCGACCGGGACTCACCGTCGACTGGGCCCCCGAGCGGCGGCGGGCCCCCGGGACCGCCGGGCCCTCCGGGGACGCCGGGCGCCACCACGGTCTCGATGAGCCGGAGCTTCCGGCGCAGCGCGTCGTTCTCGCTGCGGCTGCGGGAAAGCTGCAGCCGCAGCGCGGCGGTGCTCTGCTCCAGCAGCCCGCTGATCTCCGCCACCGCCGCGCGGCTCAGCGCGTCCATGATGGCCGCCAGCTGCGAGCGGAACGCCGGGAACGCCGTCATGGCGGCGGGGAGCGGAGCCGCGGGAGGCCGGGGACCGGAAGCGGGCGGCGGCGGTGTTGTTGTTGTTGTTGTGGCTCGGCGGGCCTCCTCGTGTGCCTCCGACGCTCACTTCCGCTACGACCCCTCCACAATAAAAGCCCCCCCGCCGGGAAACGCGTTCGGGTCAAACGGAAACAAACACGGCAGACCGGAAGCAGCGGGGGGGGGGGGGGGGGGGGGAAAAAAACGAGAACGGGCGGGGGGGAAAAAAAGGGTGTGGAAAAAAAAGGTGGT
>CAAKHD010011970.1:21178-32190 GCA_901007705.1 Fistularia tabacaria
GGACGGGTCCGGGAACGGGGGAGTCACGTCCGGGGTTTGGGGGGCGCCCGACATCTGCCGACGCTTCACGGGGGAGCCTGGACACACACACACACACACACACACACACACACACACACACACACACACACACACACACACACGTCATAAGAGTGTGTATCGCTGTATATGTGTGTGTATATGCGTGTATGTGTATTTATGTGTCTGTGTGTGAGTGTGTGAGTGCAATAGTGTGTCTGTTTAGGTGTGTGTACATGCCTTAGCGTGTGTGTTTGTGTGTGTGTATGTGTATTTATGGGTCTGTGTGTGTGTATACGTTACGTGTGTGTGTGTGTGTGTGTGTGTGTGTGTGTGTGTGTGTGTGTGTCCATTAGCGTGTCTCTTTGGGTGTGTTTATGTTCAATAGCGTGCATGTGTGTTTATTGGTGTGTGTGTGTAGATGAGTCCGTGTCTTCTGGTGTGTATTAGTGTGTGTGTGTGTGTGTGAGTGTGTGAGAGTGTGTGAGCGTATGTGAGTGTGTGTGCATGTGTATTTATGTGTCCGTGTATGAGTCTTTGTATGTGTTCAATAGTTCTATACTGTTTGGGTGTGTGTACTTGAATTAGCGTGTGTGTGTTTATTAGTTTTTCTGTGTGTGTGTGTGTGTGTGTGTGTGTGGACGAGTGTGTTTATTCATGCTTGTTTTCGGTGTGTGTGTGTGTATTTCGCGTTTGTGTATGTGAATTACGTTGAGTGTGCTCGGGTGTGTATTAGTATGTGTGTGCATGTGTAGCGTGAGTGTGTGTATGTATGCAATAGTGTGTCTGTTTGGGTGTGAGTATGTGTATTAGAATGTATGTGCGTTTATTAGTTTTTGTGTGTGTGTATTTAAGGGTCTGCTAGTGCGTGTATGTGTTTGTGTGTGTGTCTGTTTGGGTGTGTGTATGTGCATTCTCATGTATGTGCTTTTTACTGTGTGTCTTAGCATGTGTGTTTATGACTATCTGTTTTCGATGTGTGTGTGTATAGGTGTGTGTGTGTGTGTGTGTGTGTGTGTGGTCATACTTGTCACAGCTCCGGAGAAGAAGAGCTTCATTGCCTCGGAGGAGGAGGATCCTTCCAGCTTTGGAAGCACTGAAAGCAGGTGAAAGGTCAAAGGTCAGGGGTGATGTGCGGGTGAAGAGGAGCTTCTCCGCTCCTCTCTTCTCCTTCACACCTTCTGATCTTTGCTTTACCATCCCAGAATTTATAAGTTCACATTTTATACAAGAGGTTGATTTTTATTTCCCTGAAAAAAAAGAAAGAAACGATGACTTCCATCTATAATTTATTCGCTCCGTCTGCTCTTCACCCCCTCCTCATCCTCCTCCCGTCATGCCTTGCGGCTTCAACAGCCGCTGCTGCTGATGCTGGAGGAAAACGCGTCGCCGGAAACAGAGAGACTGCCACTTCCGGCGGCTCCGTTAGCTTGACGAGCCGACCGTTTTTTTGTTTTTTTTCTGTTCTTACTCGTTCTTCAAACCAAAAAGGCGATCGAGTGAAGGATAAAAAAAAGATAAAAAAGAAATAACTGTGAAGGAAAATGAATGAATCATGCAACTGAACTTCAAATCAATATTGATAAGTGATATTTAGTTTTCAAAGTACATTTATCTCAGCAAAAGTCCAGAGATAAACGTCCCGCTCCATCATTCAGAGGACAAAGTGACTGCTGTGGGGTTTTATCTCCGAGTCAGCGGAATATTTATAGGACGCGGTTATTTTTAGGGACTCTTCAGATGTTTTCCATCCCTTTTTTCCCCCTCAACTCTTTTCGAGTGCCTCCGTCTGGACCGGAACACGGACAACTGGGAAATAAAAATATAATCATAATAAACTAGTGATACGTCATCTTTTTCATATCTGCGTTAAACTCATTTTATCGATAGCAATTGTATTAAAAACATTTCTCATTTCTTTTTTTCCCTTTTTCGTCGGTTTTCCTTCAAACGCGGACAAAGAGTATCAAACTCACCCCCTGCCAGGCGTCGATTTGTCCGCCGGAAGTGAAGGAAAAGTGGACTCCCGCCGTCAAAAGTCCTTCCGGTGCGTTTCCTCAGGTGCGGCTTCTTATTCCAACCCTAATTTTTGATTTTCGTTGCGGCGGAAAAACAAACAAACAATCCGAAAGTGAAGATCGAGGTGTCGAGACGCGCCCATCACAACCAGAAGCAGCGCTTCCGTCAAGGCCAGTCAGGCAGCACGGGAGGTTCCGGTCTGTGCCTTCACGGTAAACTTGTTTTTATTTCAAATGCTCAAAATAGTGGAATTTCGGATCAACTATTTGGTCGAATTCGATCGGAAAATAATTTTTCTGACAACAATTCAGCTTAGAAATGGAAAGAAATATTCGAAAGAGCGAAAACTCACCGGAAGGGAATCGACATAAAGCAGTTTATTTTTTCGTGGATTAAAAACATCCGTAAAAAATAGGAAGAGCAACCTGGATATTTAGAAACGAGTTATTTTTTTTTGGGGGGGGGGAAGCAAATTTGATGTTTTTCGTCAATAACGAGCGCTCGGTTTCGCCTCGCCTTTTATTTCGACGGGCTGCTTCCGGGGTGTGCAGCGACAGCTCTGCGCAGGCGCAAAGCGAACCGAACGAAAACATCCCGAGGTTGGGCCGCTGACGTCCAACATCCGGGTCCTCCGGCGCCCCCTGGCGGCCGAAACAGGAACGCCTGGAGCGTCCGGGCAGATTCACGGGTCTGATCCGATTTCACCTTTTCATTTGATCGGATTACACGAGTTCACGTAATCGGGTTCAATGTGTTCATTAGTCCGATTCAGTGCATCATTTAATCTCATTTCATGCGTTCATTTAAACTAATTTCACCTTTTCATTTAATCTGATTTTATGAATTTATTTAATATGGTTACGTGTTTCCATTTAATCTGATTTCACTTTATTCATTTAATCTGATGTGTTTTCATTTGATCTGATGAATGAAAGTGTTTATTTCACCTGATTTCACTTTTTCATTTAATCTGGTTTCAAGAATTCATTTAATCTGATTCTTTTCATTTAGTCTGACTACATGAATTCATTTAATCTGGTTACCTCTCTTCACGTGTAAATTGGTCCAAGTGAACGTTTTCATCTCATCTGGTTGAATGTCTTTAATCTGATTACGTGTTTTCATCTCATCTGATTACGTGTTTTCATCTCATCTGGTTGAATGTCTTCATGTAATCTGACTTCCTGCAGCTCCAGTCCCGGCAGCAGGAGACCCCGTGGTGGTGGTGATCTTCTCCAGAGGTGCGGCAGGAGGAGGAAGAAATCCAGACTTCCTGGAATACAGCGGGTCTCTGAGGAGGTTTGTTCTCCTGGTAGATGTTTCCTCAGACTCAGATGGAGATCACACACTCACCCATCCACCGTTTGGCTGAAGGTCTCACAGGTTCTGGGGTTGTGAGGAGACACCGGGTGAGGCTGTGGTCTCAGGAGGCTTTATTCAATCCAAACACACACTCATTCATTCACTGTGTCCCTGCTGTCTCCAGAGCGGTATCTTCTGAGGTCTTCCCAGGGTTCCAGGACTGTGCCAGGGTTCTCCAGGCAGGTCCGGGGGCGGAGCCTAGACGAAGGCCCCGGCGGCGGCGGCGGCGGCGTGTGCCTCGGGGACGCCGTGCATGTCCCGCGCCATGTTGGACTTCTCCTTGAGTTTGGCCTGGACCAGCGTGTGCTCCACCACGCCGATCCTCACCTCCATCTGGAGCAGCTCCTGCTTCAGCTTGGTCACGCTCTGCCGGATCTTCACCACCGGGGCTGCGGGAGGGCGGGACAGCCTCAGGTCATCAGGAGACCGCCGCACCTCCAGATCTCCGGAGGACACTCACCTCCGTCCGACATGCTGCTCCCTTTCTCCTCCATCTCCTGCTTCACCTTGTCCAGGTCCTCGCTGATCTGAAACACCACAGCGGACGAGTCTGACTGCACGACCTCCACCGCCCTCATCCTCTGGGATTAGACCACAGAAGAACATCCAGGCGGAAGCTCAGAAGGACCTCCACTGACCTCCGCCAGGACTCTTGTCCGTTCAGCAACACCTCCGCTGGCCTGCTGGTGGCGCTCCTTCACCTGAGAACCAACGGTGGGATTAAGAAGGAGAAGAAGTCTCGAGACTTCCCTCTGTTGTGGTTCCATGGAGAAGAACCTCAACATGATCCTCAGAACCTCCTGCTGCCTCAGAGGTGCGCCTGCACCCTGGAGGCCTGGAGGACCACATCAGCTAACACTGTAATCTGTGGGATTAGCTCCAAACCAGGCTGGAATCTGAGGGATCAGCATGGAGCTGGGCGGTAATTTGAGGGATTAGCTCTGAGAAAACCTGTAATTTGAGGGATTAACATTGAGTCCGGCTGTAATTTGAGGGATTAGCTCTGAGTTGGACTGTAATTTGAGGGATTAACATTGAGTTGGACTGTAATTCTAGGGATTAGCTCTGAGTTGGACTGTAATTTGAGGGATTAACATTGAGTTGGACTATAATTTGAGGGGTTAACATTGAGTTGGACTGTAATTTGAGGGATTAACATTGAGTTGGACTGTAATTTGAGGGATTAACATTGAGTTGTGCTGTAATGGAGGGATTAGCTTTGAGGAAACCCTTAATTGGGAGGACCTGCTTGAAGTCAGGCAGTAATCTGCAGGATTATCAGAGCTGGTGATCACCTGGCTGAGTTTGGCCTGGGCGCTGCGGTACTCCTGGATCAGCTGCTCCAGCTGGTTGTTGATGTACTTCTCCCGGCTGCTGACCTTCTCCAGAGCCTTTCCCACGTCGTCCTGCAGCTTGTCCAGGTAGGTCTGTCCACACAGTAGGGAGGGGTTCGTCGGACAAGAGAACATCTTCAGAGCTACAGGAACATCATGATCAGGGAAGTCATCGGAGTTAATCCAGAGGGAGCCGTGTGGACCCGAGCGGGACACCTCGAGCGAAAGCCCCGCGCCGAGCAGAAGGTGAACGCCCGGAGAAGATCTCAGCGGCTGGGAGGAGGTTAGTGAGGAGCACGTCCAGCAGGGGGAGCAACAGCCTCACCTTGGCCTCTTTGAGGGAGGACCTGATCCCGTCCTGGTGCTGGTGCATCTGCTCCACGTGGATCCTCCAGTCCTGCAGGAGCCACACAGAACATACTGGAACATGTTCTTCAGCTTCTCTCTCACACACACACACCCCAGTCTCCTGACGTGTGTGTGTGTGTGTGTGTGTGTGTGTGTGTGTGTGTGTGTGTGTGTGTGTGTGCGTGTGTGTGTGTGCGTGCGTGCACCTTGTTGTCGGTCCGAACCGTCACCCTCAGCTGGGGCAGAACCCGCTCCAGCTCCAGGTTCCACTCTGCCGGTTCCACCGTGGACTGCAGGATCTCCTCGGGTTTGGATGAGGTGTCAGTTTCCTGGAGGACACACACACACACACACACACACACACACACACACACACACACACACACAGCTGATCAATTCATCGATCATTCACCAATAACACACTTGTTGAAGGGCCTGTTCAGGTCCCTGAACAGCCTGGAGCTCCAGGTGGACTCACCATGTGACTGGTCCTCAGTTTCAGGGCGTCCAGGTCCACCAGGTTCTCCTCGTCGTCCTCGGGCTCCTCCTGGGTAGAAGACATGGTGGAGGAGAAGAAGAGGATGTCACAGCAGATCTTCAAAATCCAATTTTAAACTGACTAGATTTGCCTCGACTTTGAACAGAATATATACTACATATATTTCTCTTCTGTAAATAAAAAATATATAAATTTATAAACATTCTAGCTGTCAAAATGTTCATCCAGATGAATGTGAGTAACATCATGAATGCAGTTTACTCATGTCCAGCACATAAGGACTCCAAGTCCCACAACCCCTCTCAGAACCGACCTCACCAAGATGGCCGCCTCCGAATGCCACTCCGGCCTCCCGATGGGAAGCCTGGGTACAAACTAAGCCGAGGCGGGACCACGGAGCGACGGGGAAGTGGTCGTCACACTCTCCGGGAAGTCGTTTCCCTTTTACCGAGGTACTTCCTGTCCGAAGCACCGCATTGACGGGGAGCGGAGGAGCCGGGGTTCTGTCTTTGCGGGGAACTCACCGAACTGCCATGTTTGTTTGAGTGCGGATGAATGTAGATGAATCCACAGCGGCCCAGGGATTCATCTCTTTAACAATGCTTTCTTTGGACACCGCTAACATATACATTTCTTTGAATCCCCAGAAAGCTGTCCAGTACCAGACGGGTATTTGGCCATCAGATGACATCCTTGTGGGTACCATCTAATGGCTGCCAGGTTACCAAATAACCAGAGTATCAGTGTATTTACGCTACCTTGTCCGTATTAGCTGTAGCAGTTGGGTGTGATGGCTATGGGATGATACCCCCGTGGGTTCATCAGACAGCCGTTACACTGCTTTATGCACTTCATATGTTGTTGCTAAATATTAGATTGTGACTTGTGTATTGCACTGCGATAGGTAATTTGCACCTTTTTGAATTGTATTTTATTACCTATGTCAATTGTCATATTGTGAAGGACTACAGATGGAAAGTAGCATGGTGCAGTATCTGGTGCAGCCATCTTTCCTGTAACTGCACGTTGTCCGTCAAATAGATAAACTGAACTGTCAGGAAACCAGAGGCGGTTTGATGGCGGGACGGCGTTCGCACCGGCAGCTCGTCGTCCATCCTGCTGAGCGTCAGCTCGGCGTCGTCCTCCGTCACGGACTCGTCCTCCGTGGTTTCCGTGGGGTACTTCGGCCTGGAGGAAGACGAGCGACACCATGAAAGCCCGCTGGGGCGACAGCAGGGCGAGGCGTGGTGGCGCCGGTACCTTCGGAGGGTGAAGCCTCGCCTCCGCAGAACCTCCTCGGCCAGTCGGTCCAACACGAAGCAGACGTGTTCGCCGGACCCCGACTTCAGCCTGGAGGGCGGGAAATCCACCTTCACCCCCTGACGTGCACACACACACACACACAGATGAAGAGAGCTGGCGGGCGAGTGGGAGTGGGAGTGGGAGCGGGCGGCGGCCACCCACCAGGCCGCGGAGCTCCGATAGGATGTTGGCTACGGTGGCCGTGGGGTCGTCGTCCTCCCGCGGCTCGGGAAAGGGCCGCCCCGCCGCGCCCAGGAGCCACGCCGCCATGATTGTGAAGGTGAAGAACTGCTCGCCCGGGTTGGACGCCAGCGAGGGGCCCGACACGAAGTAATGCCTGGAGGGGAGAGGCCGTGGGGGGGCGGTGGCGCCCCCTAGTGGCGTCAACTATACATACAGGTGGGACACATACCTTCAGGTATTACCTGTGTCTGACTTGAAAGAAAGGTCAGCTGATTGTGTTTGCGTTGGTTTATAGTGTGAGAGTGAAATGAGCCTGAGCTTCAGGAGGAGCTAAGATCTGGACCAGGATGGAGAGCAAACCCCTGGAGGCTCAACCACCCGGCTCCCTCACCTGGACAGGCTCTTCAGGTTGTGCCTGGACAGAACCTCCTCCTCGTAATTCAGAACCCGCAGCTTCTCCAGCAAGCTCTCCATCACCACGAACACCTGGTGGGCCGCCCCGGGGCCGCGGTCCTCGCCGTCTCCCCGCCGGCCGTCGTCCGCCATGTCCGGCTAGCACCGGCACTCCATCGACCGGAGAACCGGCGAGCAAGCCGGCTAGCGAGATAGCGAGCTAACTAGCTAGCTAGCTAGCTAGCGCTGTGCTTCCCCTCCGTTGTCTGGCAACGGGGCGCTAATCGGCTAGCTGCTAATGCTAGCCGCTAGTTTTTAAACAACTATTTATACGCCTTCCTGTTTTTCCCCGTCACGTCATTTATACTCCGAGTGGAAAATAAAATAAAAAAACGCAAATGTTTACAGGACATTCGCCGCGGCCTTCACACCATTTATATAATTTCACGCCACTTCTTCAGAGGAGAGTTTGAACAGCTTGGCGCGTCAAGCGAGCGAGCGTGACAGAGCTGCGTTTCCGGCACCGTAGCAATCACTTTCCGGTTGGTGCTGTCAAAATAAAAGCTCAATCAACTTCTCCGAGAAATACAATTCATTCCGAGCAATTAAAAAAATCAATAAAATAATTTCCACCTGTACATAACGATGCAACTTCATGTGAAATGTGCCTGTGACGAAAGTAAAATGTGATTTTTTGTCAATAAGTAAAAAATACTCCCATTCGTCGTGATTTACACGTTAAGCGGACAGTAAATGAACACAATGAAGGAATATTCTTTTATTGCAGTGATTCGAAAATGAAAAACCTACAGATGCTCTTGTGGCACACTTTCATCGTACGTTTATTGATACAAAAACATGCAAAAAAAACGGCAGCCGAGCAGGAAATCTAAAGCCTAGAAGCTGTCAGAGAAAACACAGGAAGCGGTGAGAAACAACCAGAAAAGTGCATTCAAACCGTTGTTTACTTTAGTTTGGACAATATTCAGGTAAGGATTCTGTCAGGGCGGGGGGCGGTGCTTAACCCCGACAGGTCGGCCGTCAATCGTCCGATCACTCGCACCTTCACTTTTTCGGACCGAAGACGGAGAACCTGGACCCGGGTCGGGTTCTGACCTGAGACGGGAGGTTTTCCCGAGTGCGGGAAGCCGCCACGACGGCGTGCGATGGACGCAGACGCCCTGAAACGGTGGAATCTTCACGCCCCACAAACTGAACCTCCTCCGTCTACTTCCTGTTCTCCTCCTCTTCCTCGGTTATCCGTTTGGCGCCGGCCTCCTCCACGGGCCCCTCCCTCTTGCCCTCAGCCACCACCTCGGTGTAGGTGAGCGCGGCGGGGTCGGTGGGCGGAGCCTGGGGCCCGCCGTCGACCTCCACCTCCACCTGGGCTTCGGCCTGGCCGCCCTCCTGGCCCTCCTGGCCCTCCTGGCCCTCGTGGCCCTCCTGGCCCTCCACCACGGCTCGCTCCTTCTTCAGCTTGATGCGGAAGGTCTCTTTGGTGGGCGCCTTCTTGGCGATGTTCTCCTTCAGCCGCTGGCCGGCCTGGTGCATCTTCTCCCGCCTCTCGGGCGGCATCACCTTCTCGCCCAGGTGGTGGAACTTGGTGCCCAGGTTGTCTTTGGTTTTGCTCATGTTCTCCTTGGAGAACGCGGCCTTCAGGGTCTCCGTGCTCTTCACCATGGACTTCTTGATGCGGGCGGCCCTGGAGGAGTCGGCCTCGTCCACGCTCAGGTACTCCTCGTCGGAGGAGAGGTCGGCCGGGACGTCGTAGGCGTCGGGCTCCAGCTCCAGGCCCTCCAGGCCGGGGCCCTTGGGAGACTTTGTGACGGCCACGGACGGGACCTCCGTCTCGCCCTGCGGAGAAGAAACCGGGACAAGGGGGTCAGGAGGGAGGCTGGAAGCCGACCTTCTCCCACTCGTGGTTCATGCTAACCTCCTGGTGTTGAGGTTGATAAGAATTAGCATCGATTAGGTCAAAGGTCAAAGGTTTGCTGGTCACCTGATCTCCAGCAGACCAACCACCTCAGCGCAAGGCGTTCCTGAAGGTCGTGGCCTCCTGCGCTCCTGCTGTTAGCATCGCTGCCCAACAGCAGCCGAACAAGTCAATACATTAGCAATGAGCTAACACCTAGCCTAGCCTAGCTAGCCGATTCATGACAGCTGAAAGGGATGAAGATGAAGTCAGGAGTGTATTTGTGTGTGTGTGTGTGTGTGTGTGTGTGAGTGTGTGTGTGTGTGTGTGTGTGGTGTGTGTGTGTGTGTGTGTGTGTGTGTGTGTGTGTGTGTGTGTGTGTGTGTGTGTGTGTGAGTGTGTGTGTCAGAGTGTGTGTGTGTCTCTGTTAGTGTGTGTGTGTGTGTGTGTGTGTGTGTGTGTGTGTCCCAGAATAGCTTCTGTCAGGGATCCACAGCAGCTGCTTCCAGCGCTCTGGTTTCCAACAAGACGGGACGAGGAGCTTCCTCCGCACGCAGAGGGGGGGACCTTCTGGCCGTCCAGAACCTCCAGGAAGGTCTGGATGTTGGAGGTACCAACTGTCTGGTCCAGGGTCGTCTCCGGACGTAGATGAGATGAGGAGACCACCAGGAGAACCTCCATACGTTTGAGTGGCCCAGATGGAGGATGACCCGGGGAAGCATCCTGGACCAGAAGGTCCGGGAGCTCAGGAGCTCGTTCCCTTTTGAGGGCAACCGGCTCTCGCTTTATTTTGAGCCCGCTGACGTAACCCCCCCGATGGAGGTCAAAGGTCAGCCCTGGTGTAGAAGGCGTCCTCACCTGATAGATGACCACGCGGAACTTGTTCCTGGTCAGCAGCTCGCCCTGCGTGGTCTCCACCTTCTTGACGCGGTCGTTCTGCTTCTCCACGCGCGAGCGCACCTCCTTGACGTTGGCGCTGACCTTGCGCGTCTTCTGCAGCAGCTTGTCCACCACGCCGCCGGTGTCTCCGTGGTCCTTGGCGAGCCTCAGCACGTCTCCCTGGATGCCGCGGATGTTCCCCTCCAGCTCCAGCTGCCGCTCCTCCATGCGCCGCTGGCCCGACTGCACGCCGTCGATGATGGCGGCCACGCGCTCCAGCAGCGACAGGATGCTCAGGGCGCTGACGGGCTTCCCCGCCTCGTCCTCCACGCCGGAGATCTCCAGCTTCTCCATCCTGGTCGGCCGAGCGACGCCCGTCCTCTGCGAAGCCGACGTCGGCTGCGAGCGGAGGAGAGCCGCCGGCCCCTCCCCCCCCCCCCCCCCCCGGGGGGGTAAAAATACCCCTGTAAGGCGACACCGGGCCGACCCGGACCCGCCGGTTCCGCGGCGCTCCGGTTCTGAGGCTCCGCCCCCCTCCCCCGAGCTCGTCACCACGGCGGCAGCTGTGGATTCTATTCGCTCGCGGTCGGGATTAAAAATGGCGGCGCCGTGTCGGGGGGGGTTTAGGGGTCCACGCCGCTCCTGATGCTCCACTTGTTCTGAACCTTGAAGGTCCTGCAGGTCCCTGAGGTCCTCCTGAGGGGAGTGAGTTGTCCCGGGGGGGGGGGGGGGGGGGCCGGCCCCCCCCCCAATAATAGGGGGG
>CAAKHD010011971.1:0-10000 GCA_901007705.1 Fistularia tabacaria
TATGCGGATGAAATGAGTAAAATACAAGGTCCTAGTGGGAGGACGTGAGGGGGAGCACGCAGTGTCCTCCTCCTGTGTGTGTGTGTGCGTGCACATATGTGTGTGTTTGTGTGTGTGTGTGTGTGTGTGTGTGTGTGTGTGTGTGTGTGTGTGTGTGTGTGTGTGTGTGCAAACAGACTCAACAGGTGCACCTCGGCCTGAATAAATGCAACGGGGATTGAAGGCCACTCGTCAGCCATGAATAATTCACCCGCTCGCAGGGGGTCGTTCATCTTTTGTTGACTTAATAATCGGCAACATTATCGATAAATCTTTGAGGATGGAGATGCTTCGAGTTATGGGGATCAGATTAGATCAGATTAGATCAGATTAGATCAGATTAGATCACATTAAATGAGATTAGATTCAATTAGATGAGATGAGATTACATAAGATTAGATTCAGTTATTGGCACAGTTGGATAGGAGACGGAATAATTCATATTAATTTTTCTATGATAAATTAAAAATAAAAATTAAAATAATAATAGATAATAATTCATTATTATATTATTATAATATAATATAATATAATATGATATATCATATTTTATTTTTTTATATTGTATTGTATAGTATTCAATTGTATTGTACGATAATATTATATTATATTTTGTTTTACCGTGTCATATTATGATAAATACATATATGGCACCGGGTTTTTATTATGAATTAATAATAAAATAATAATAATGATAGATGATAATGTATTTTTATATTATGATAATATAATATGATATAATATAGTATGATATAATATAATATAATATAATATAATATAATATAATATAATATAATATAATATAATATAATATAATATAATATAATATAATATAATATAATATAATATAATATAATATAATATAATATAATATAATATAATATAATATAATATAATATAATATAATATGATATAATATAATATATTGTATTGAATTGTATTCAATTGTATTGTACTTTATGATATTATATCCTGTTTTATCCTGTTATATTACGATAAATAAATATCTCTTTTCAAATGGAAATTGATAGAACGTACGAGATACACAATATAATATAATATGTTTTGACAGGACTTCCCCGTGACCTGGATAACTGAGGAGCTCCGCAGACATATAGAATATCCCGTTTATTTACTGTATTGACTGACTCCAAACAGATGATTTGTAACAGGTGGGATTAAAAACATCGCATTTCCACAAAGAGGCACATCAGTGGAATAGCCGAGCAATGTGATCCAGATAAGGCCGATGGATTTGTTCTGGGAGCCGACGCTAAAAAAACAATTTAGGCATCGACAACTCAGCCGATGTTTGTGTATTGATTACAACTGTGTAATTAAGTACGGGGGCGGGAAACCTCAAAACGGGTAATTAGTCATTTCTGCGGCAATACGAGAGGAGACCAGAATGAAGACGGTCCAGATTTATTCTGAATTTAAACGCTCATGTGATCCAAGCTTTTATTATTCAAATCAATGTCGGCCCGCTGTTGAATCTAATGAACGCGCAGGTGTTTCATATGGGTTAGCATGCTAGGTTGACAGTCGCGGGACTCAGCGAGACTCATTAGTGGAAATGAAAGGGTCGCGGTTAATTCGCAGTGATTGTTCTGTTTGTTTTAGATGGATCCTGGGCCATGTGAACGTCTAGCCATCATCACGCGCACACACACACACACACACACACACACACGCACACACACACACACACACACACACACACACACACACACACACAGAGTCTGACCTATTTCCATGCGGCGAGACGATGTAGGACAGGTGTGATATAATTAGTCACAGGAGGTTCCTCGGCAGAGAAATAATCGCCGGATCCTCGTGTCTGAACTGGCGTGGCATCTGGCACCGGCACCCTGGCGGACCGGCGAAAACCCACGCATCAAAACCGGTGACCATCTTACAGGGAGGAGGTACTTCTATTCAGCCGGAAACTACATCTCCCTCCGCGGGGCAGGATCCGGGTCTTGGAGCCAGGTTCACTTTCACTTTCACTTTCACTTTCACTTTCACTTTCACTTTCACTTTCACGGTCACTTTTACTTTCACTTTCACTTTCTACTCAATAACGAATAACTGTTATAATCATAATTACTACTTGAGTGAAAAAGCAGATAGCTCAAAACAAGTTTTCATCATCTTCCAGCAGACCAAACGGGAAAAAGCCCTTCCCTTTTTAAAAATCAGCACCCGTGCTAAGTTGCTGAGCAGAAGGAATTGTTGTCTCTGGCATCTGTTGCGTCCCACTGTCAAAAGTCATGTTTCATTAGACCGCTCAGGAAAAGGTTAAAAAAAGTTACTGTGTGAGCTCCTCCCACCCTACAATGAGGTGACAAGATAGATGCCTTTGTATTTTAAAAATTAGCACCCTTGCTAATTAGCATAGCATAACAAATGGTAGTCATTGGAATCGCAGCCTCTTTCCATCAAAACTCATGTTCCATCAGACCAATCGGAAAAAGTTTTGAAAAAAAAACTACTCCGTGAGCTTCTCTCTCCGGGAAAGGAGATAGATGCACCTTTGCTTATTAGGTTAGCATCGGAAACAACAGTCTACGGAAAGTTTCCGTCGCCTCCTTCCATCGAAAGTCATCAAATGCAAAAACTCCAGGACGGCAGCCATGATGTCGCTGCTGGAACCCATACGGAGTGATCGTCTGAAATCAAAATATAATATTGATTTTAATATCAGATAATCAGATAATATCTTATAATAATTTAAAAAAAAAACAACTGAAGAATAGGACTGTATCCAATGTATGTCAAGCATGCACTTACTGTGTAGTTATTCATTCATTCATAATATATACTGCTTATCCTGCTCACCGAGTACCGGCCGACATCGGGGCAGAAGGCGGGGCTTAACATCGACCTTTAATTTTGTATTATCATTTTTATTATCGGGATTGTTTCTCCTCATTAGCACAGAATGAAATATTCAAAAAAATAACGCAGACGTACTGAAATGGAGAGACGGGTGGAGGGGGACTCGTGTTTGCGCGAACCTCCCCCCCCCCATCAGCCTCGACAACACGCCGCTAAATTATTGAACATGGACTTGAACTTAATCCGCATCTGTTATTTATGTTCTCCCGCAGCGTCGGAGACAGCGGGAAGATAAATAAGATAGAGATGTTCCCTTGACGCCGCTGGTTGGCGCCGGTTTGTCCTTGACGTACTGAGAAAGGCAGATATAGGTCGGGCAAACGCCCCTAGTGGTCATACCCCGGAATTGCGGGTATGGCGTTGCTCGTTTAGGTGGAGAAATAACCCGTTTCGATCGTTTTTTTCTGTTTGATAAAGTTATGAGAGCAGATTAACTCCAAAGAGGCCATGTTCTACGGAAGAAGGTTCTCCCGCACAGGAGTCCCGCCTCCGACGCCACTTCCTGGTTTTACAACAAGAATGACGGGGGTTTCCATAGCCGTTAGTCACGTGATGTCAATTTTTTTTCCCAATCCTATTTTAGTCTGTTTTTCTCATCCTAGCTGGTCAAGGTTAACCCGAAAAAAAAAATGAATAAGCACTTTCCATCCACTCGTGAATGAATAAAATAATCTATTTCAGCTGCAGTCCCAGCGGTGGCCACTAGAGGGCGCAGGTCCTCCCAAGCCCTGGAAACCAAAAGAAATGTCTATCTACTTTCACCTCTCTCTCTCTCTTAAATCAATGAATGTGTCCGCTTGCTCCTGCTGCTTCATTCCTCGCGAAATACTTCCTGCCGGGTCGTCGCAAATCACCCCGATGGAGGGGGGGGGGGGTGAGGGCCCCCGAGCCCCCGTCTCCGTCCCGCCGCTAAATCTTCGTCGCTGACATCGGACACTGAATGTCCCTCCATAAAGCCATGACGTGGCGTCTCGCCAGTGCGGGGTTCTGATTTTTTTACATTTTATTTTTCACCTCCGTCAGGCGCCTGCCTCCGTCACCGGTGGCCCCGGGACGACTCCCTCGGGGCGGGGGGGTCACTAGACGTGACCTCAGCGTCTCCATTGAAATAACAGGAGAGTCCGAGGGACTCATAGTCAGAAAGTGGCTTTTTTTCTTTCATATATCCCCTCCCACACACACACACACACACACACACACGCACGCACACACACCCACACACACACACACACTCACACTCACACTCACACTCACACTCACACTCACACTCACACTCACACTCACACTCACACTCACACTCACACACACCAGCAAGTCTACCGGCAGCTCGGTGTGTTTAATTGGTGGGGAGTGAAGACAGAGCTTTTCATTTCACCGCTTTTCAGCCGCTTGACTCTCTCTTCTGTGTGTGTGTTTGTGTGTGTGTGTGTGTGTGTGTGTGTGTGTGTGTGTGTGTGTGTGTGTGTAGCTCTCCAGCCAGCAGACCCTGTCCAACTGTGTGATCAAGATGGAGGAGGAGAAATGCATGGAAATGGTGGACGCTCACAACGCCGAGGAGGATCTGGAGCTCGGTAGCTTTTCTTTATTTAGCAAGCTTCTTCTTCGTTGGTGTTTGTTGTTTTTTGTTGTTTTTTTTCCCCTTCCAGCAGCCGGGCTAATTAAAAAATAATAAGAATCAAACCAGGAGATTAACGCGAGCATCTTCGGCGCTCCAGACTAATGAGCGGGTTCTCCAGATGGCGGAGAAACAAAACAAAAGCCCACGTCTCTCACTCGTTTGCTATTTCTGGAGCCCGGCGAGGGGCGGCCATGGGCGGCAGCGGCGGCGACAGCCGTGACCCCGGAGGACAAAATTAAAACAAAACACGGAGTTGATTAGCGAGGCGATGAGTGACAGGCGGGTAAAAATAGTTCCACAGGAACCCTCGTTCTCTGCCCATGTGGATCACCGGTCCGCCATCATCCTCTCCATGTTCTCCCGCCTGGGTTCTCACCAGGTTCTAGAAGTTGTCCGTCGGTGCGAATGAGACATATTTGACATTCGAAAAATCCCACGGCACAACCACAAACAAATATGTCAAAAACGTTTTTCATGATATAGAGGCGCCGTCTCACTTGACTCACTAGGTGTGAAATCGGGCCCTGTTTGCTTGAACGCAAAGCGGATATTCTTGCAGGAAGTGGCCGTTTGGATTTAGCGACGAGTTCGGCACCTTAGTAGCTAGCTTTCAGAACTGTCTCACTCGCCTCGGTGGTTTTCTTCAACAACACTGCCTGTTTCTCAGTCTGTTTACGTGCTGTTATCTTGAAGTGAAGGGTGTTTAGTTTAAGTTCGCCCGGAAGCATGGCTCCGTTTGACAGATTTTCCCCGCACACCAGCCGGGACCCAGTGGGGCTCGGTTGGTTCCGCAGTAAAAGTGAATCCAAACGCAAGCTAACTTTCATTGGATTGTTTTGAGCTCTACCTTTTTTACTTTCTTCTGACCACAACTCACACTCGGGCCTTCATCTGGGACACGATGTTCTTCAGGGCCAGAGGGTCCTGATGGAGTAAGTTTTCCTTTTCAAATATTTCTCCTTGGCCGTTGGGAAACACCGCTCTGTGTGATTGACAGCTGACCCGTCCGGGTAAAACCCCGCCCTCTTACCTCTAGCGACAGCAGCGATTGGCTACGGCCCTTCCTCCCGCGACCCGGTGTGCAGAGTGAGTGGATGAAAATGAAAATCACATTTAAAAAAACTACCGTCACTCCGAAAAAAGCTCGGCCTCTGCGGCGCCACCTGCTGGCCGATCCCCATTTTTGGGGGGATCAGATATTAAACAAAGCTAAAAAAACATGGCTCCCGGCGGGGGCCCCTCTCCAACGCCGTTCCTATATTGGACAGATGGACTGTTTTTTTTTCCTGAATCCAAAAACACACACCGACATATGGCTCTGTGGAGTGAAACCCTGACTCTGTGTGTGTGTGTGTGTGTGTGTGTGTGTGTGTGTGTGTGTGTGTGTGTGTGTGTTGCAGTGTGTCCGTGGATGTGGGACAACCTGACGTGTTGGCATTCGGCCCGGCTGGGCGAAGTCGTCGAGGTCAACTGCCCCGAGCTCTTCTCGCACGTCATCAGCGAGGAGGACTACGGTATAATTAGCATCCGTGCTAGCACACGGCTAGCTGGCGTCACATAAACAAAACGGCAGAATGTTAGCGCTAACACCACCGCGCATTTGATTTAAAGAGTGTCTGCATGTACAGCCCACCGCTCCCATGAACTCGCTTATGTAACCACTTTATCCTCGCTGACAGTCAAAAAACTGGGCTCGTGCACTAGTGTTAGCATCACCTTATCTGGTCAGATTATCTAACCTGATAACAGATGGAAAACACAAACTGCAAACTTCTAGTAAGCTAATATGCCCAAAAAGGGATAGCTGCTAACTGCTAACTGCTACTACCAGTGTCAACGTTATGGTTGGATCAACGACAAGTTAAGTTAGCTTAAGCAAGGAGTCATGCGCACACAGGCGCACGCAAACAAGCTGTTAACGGTTTTCTCATGTTAATTTTGTCTCGCTAACATTCAGAGGGCTAGCGGTTTGTAGGAAACCCAAGAATCCATTAGAAAACAGAATGTGTGGATGCTATTAGCCACCGGCTAGCTGCAAAGAGAAGCCTTAACGGGAGGAGCGCTTCTTTTTTTTTTTTCTTTTCACCTCGCGTGGAACTGAGCGCGCTCTGTTTGTGTCCGCCTCCGCCCTCCAGAGGTGGGGAAGGTGAGTCGCAACTGCACGGAGCTGGGATGGTCGGACACCTTCCCCCATTACGTGGACGCCTGTCTGTACGAGGAGGGGAACAGCAGCCACCCGGTCGGTGCGACGCTCTCCGCCCGGCGATTTCGACCCCGCCCGTCAGTGTCCCCAGTTCTGATTGGTCGCGTTCCGTTTCAGGGGATGTACTACGTGTCGGTGAGGGCGCTCTACACCGTGGGCTACAGCACGTCTCTGGTGTCGCTCACCACCGCCATGGTCATCCTGTGCAGGTTCAGGTAAATAGCAGGTGGAGCTTTCCAGTCACTTTACTTCCTGGTTCATTAAAAAAAACCCAAAATATATATAGATATGATATAATAATTATACATTTTGTTGAAGGCACATTACTTGACACTCAAGGACACACAAACGTAAAACACAAAATCTAGATTTAAAAGAAACAATAAAAACAAATAATAATAAGGACAAATTAAAGGAATAAATAAAATACATTTTCCATTAATTCCACAGTAAGGATCGTTTCGAACAATAAATTCAAAAATGTTAAAAATTGGTGAATGTTTTCCAATAATTTTTGTAAAAAATTCTGGATATATGGACAAAAATTGACTTATTTATCTTAGTAATTTATCCACAATAATAATAATACATACATACATGACACATTTCCATTAATTTCACAGTAAGGATAATTAAGAGCAATAAATTAAAAAAAAATGCAGAACATTTTCCAATATCTTTTTGAAAAATTTCTAGATAAATGGACAAAAGATTGAATTATTTATCTTAGTAATTTATCAAAAATATTCCTTATGTTGATTAAATTGTGCTTTTAGAGATAATAATAATTCTAGTATTGACTGTTTGCTGTTGCGGACATGCGCACACACACACACACACACACACACACACACACACACAATAAACATATATATAAAATGTTATTTTGTATGTCAGCGTGAATGCTTGGGTGACTCCAAATGATTGACAGTTGATCGACCCCGCCTCTCGCCCGCCGCGATTGGCTATCGATAATATTGAACATTTCGTGGTGGAGCGGCCGCGTTTGCGTTTTCCCGGCGTCGGGCCGTGATTGGCTGACAGCTGGTTAACCCTTCGTGTCCCAGGAAGCTTCACTGCACCAGGAACTTCATCCACATGAACCTGTTCGTGTCCTTCATCCTGAGGGCCATCTCCGTCTTCATCAAGGACGGGGTGCTGTACGCCAAGGAGGACAGCGAGCATTGCTTCATCCACACCGTGAGACACACACACACACACACACACACACACACAAACACACACACACACCGATACACACACACTCATATGGGCTCATCGATGCTGCAAGACAAATACAAACATACACGTACTCATAAAGTCAGTGTATATGGATTGTCGTGACACTCCCCTCGGAATGTGTGTCTGTGTGTGTGTGTGTGTGTGTGTCCTGCAGCTGGAGTGTCGAGCCGTCATGATCTTCTTCCACTACTGCGTCCTCTCAAACTACTTCTGGCTCTTCATCGAGGGCCTGTACCTCTTCACCCTGCTGGTGGAGACCTTCTTCCCCGAGAAGAGGTACTTCTACTGGTACATCATCATCGGCTGGGGTGAGGAGTCCACACACACGCGCACACACACACACACACACGCACGCAAACAGGAAGTAACGCAGTCCGTTTCTCGAGACATCTGATAACGGCCGATTGGGTACGGAAAATTAACACCCTGTTTTCAGAAATGACACGTTTTCGTTTCCTGGGTAATTTTCTGTCTATCATTTTTTTTCGATCTGCCGCCGTTCCATCTTTATCTGTTTTCTCGGAATCACCGCGCGTCGTCTGAAAAGATGTCGGATTAATGTGTGATAAACAGGCAATCACTACGTAATTAATGTGTAATCATATCCTACTACTACTCGTAATAATACAATCTATTTAAGGCACCTTACTTGACATGGGACAGACACAATATATAGATTTAAAAGAAACAAAAAAATGAAGGTGACAAAGTGGTGAAAGTACAAAAAAAAAAAATCCATCAATTCCACAGTTGGAAATATTAAGTAACACAAAAAATAAGTAAATTTATTCTAAAAATTGCAGAATATTTCAATTTTTTTTTTAATTGCAGAAAAATTACAGAATATTTCCAATTTTTTTTTTTCATTTTTGGGGGGAAATATTTCCAGATAAATAGACAAGATTGAATTATTTATTTGAGTCATTCATCAGCAATATTCCAAACGACCCTTTTCATTTGTTTGTGAAACAATAAAAATAAAATCGAAAACAATGAGGTGGCACGAATAAAATAAAAATATAAAACGAATAAATAAAAGTGACCGTGCAGCAGGCGTCAGATGGAATAGCCCGCTTTGAACGGATGTGTAATAATGTGTAATAGATGTGTAATAGTGTGTAATTAAGGATTAATGATTGCATATTTTTGTTTCATTATTTTGAACGTTATAAAATGTTTGATTATTATATGTGTGTGTGTGTGTGTGTGTGTGTGTGTGTGCAGGGACCCCCACGGTGTGTGTGACCATCTGGGCAGTGCTGAGGCTGCAGTTCGATGACATCGGGTAGGAGACGGAGAGATGGGGTTTGGAGGAGAGACGGAGGAGACATCGGTTCATCCTTAACCCTCTCTCTCTCTCTCTCTCTCTCTCCCCCTCCCTCTCTTTCTCTCCACCCCCCCTCTCTCTCCCTCCTTCCTCCTCTCTCCTTCCAGCTGCTGGGACATGAATGACAGCACCGCCATCTGGTGGGTGATCAAGGGACCTGTCCTGGCCTCCATCATGGTGGGTTTCCCGCGCACTGTAATCAGAGTGGCGTGACATGACAAAGTAATCTGATTACTCCGAGCCTTCATTTCCCACAGGTCAACTTTGTGCTTTTCATCGGCATCATCGTCATCCTCGTCCAGAAGCTTCAGTCCCCGGACATCGGCGGGAACGAGTCCAGTATTTACCTGTGAGTCAAGGTCGTTTCCACAGCAACGCTCCCCTCCAGCTGTGTCCTCAAACCTATAATTATTCGAGTTTGTTATTTTTCTTTGTTTTTCAAATTTCAACTCAGGAAGTAATACTTAAACACTTAATAAACACATGTCTTCGTTATTATATTATATTATATTATATTATATTATATTATATTATATTATATTATATTATATTATATTATATTATATTATATTATATTATATTATATTATATTATATTATATTATATTATATTATATTATATTTTTTTGTTGTATTTCATTGAACTGTGTTATACTGTGTTTTCTTCCCTG
>CAAKHD010011972.1:5000-12148 GCA_901007705.1 Fistularia tabacaria
ATTTGCGTCACGAGACCCATCAGCTCCAGAGAACGAGGCCGATTCTCAAAACAAACAGAAGAAAGATGATCAACGGAGGGAGATACGGTGAAGGCCTTCCTTGTGGAGATACCCTCGACCCGAGCACAAGACCTCTGGAAGGCCAGTTTTGAAGGTTCGCCGGTTCGAGAAGCCACAATCTGCCTTTTCAGTTCTTCTCCTCGCGTGTCACGATGTCACAAAGAAGAGAGAAGATAGCAGGGCTGCGTGTGAGCGAGAAGGTCGGGCTTTGGCATCTGGAGCTCAGAAGTACCACATCGGCCGCCGCCCGAGTCACAGCCGATGCTGCAGACGCAACCGAGCGACATTGTGCGAAGACCTCAGCGCGGCGCCTGCGGGGAGGACTTCCCAACGGCCGCCGCCGCCACGCTTCTCCTCGGAGCAGAGGAGCCACGTTTGCCCGTCGGCCGTCCGGAGCGTCGGGCGGTTCCGAGGGCGTGAAATGGAAAAATGAGGATTGAGGTCGAGAGGGAGCGAGACGGTCCGGCAGAGGAGGAGGAGGACAGGGAGAAAGACGCGTGGAAGGTGACGAGAAAGCGGGAACGGAAGCGAGGGAACAGACGGGAAGCAGAGGGAACGAGAAGAGGGTGGACACAAGGAAGAGAGAGAGGGAGAAAGAGAGGCCTCCGCTAAGTAGCTTTCTCCTGGTTATTGGTTTCAGTGACTGGTCAAAACTATTCTTTCCCATTCTTCTTCTTCCTCTCTCTCTCTCTCTCTGGCTGGCACCTTCTTTTCTCCCCCCTCCGTGGCGAGGAAGATAAAGCGGACGGGCCCAACTGTGTGGCTGGCCCTTGTTCACAGCAGTGGCCTTTTGAAGCCAATTTTCCAGCTCACGGAGCAGAGAAAGACAGGGAGAGACGGGCAGGGAGACGGAGGGACTCGGAGGAGAGTCGAGGGATGATGGGATGAGGGGCTTCAGGACCGGGAGGGGCTCCTTTTTTTAGGGTTAGCGCTGAAGTACTGGTGTGAGAAAAGAGGAAAAAAAAGAAAGGGAACGCACAAGCGCGGCGGGGATTACCAGCCCAAATATTCCCCGCACTTTAAATAGCGTAATTTGTACTAGTGAGCATAATTGTGGTACACGGGAGAGATTACTCACCGGAGCCCCAAACTGCACAGGCACTGTTTCATGTGGGATTGTTGCAGAGCGGCGGAGCCGGCGGCTAATTCTGCACTCTGCATTCTGCACCAGACCCCGTTCATGGTCCAAATTAGCACGCCGCCGCCGCCGCCGCAATGCCGGGATTTGTCTTTAACTGTAATTCTCTAAATTAAGACCGCGGCTTTTTCTACAAATTTAGCCATTAGCCATTTCACACTATTAATTTGCTCTCTGATATACTCCGACCGTAATCGCCCTGTTTCTTATAGGTTTTTTTGTTTTGTTTTATTTTTTTTTTTCAGCGCCGTGGATGAGATGAAGTGAAGAATAAAGCACTTCATTTGGCCGCAATTATACACTCACGTGCCAGGACACCGATAAACCGACGCACAACAAAACAACGGCCTTGCAATAAATCCCCCCTCCTCCTCCCCTCCATTCTAAAGCTCACTTATTACCCAGCCCGTTAGGCGTTTTTAATTGATCGTGACATTTCGGAGGTTGCATTCGACGCCGCTCTTGGGTCCTAATATTTCAAAACAGAAGAGGAAATAAAAACAAATACGCGCTCGGTTTTGGCAGCTCGTCGGCGGGTGGGACGAACAGGAAATTCAAGAAACGCTCGTGTCATCGGACAGGAACGACAGACTTCCCGACCTCGGGATGAACCGCCGGCTCGGAGATCGTCACATCAGCCGACGCAATTCAAAAATCCAGAAATTGAAACCGGTTAAAGGGCAGTGACAAAATAAAGCAGGGCCTGCACAGAAGGTGTCCCTAATATTTCGAGCACCTCAAATCAGGAGCAGATCCTGGAGTGACTTCCAGCTGTAGTCCAGATAAATCTCCGCCGGGGATCGGATGAAACGCTCTCTGTTCTAGGCGTACCTAATAAACTGACGAGCGAGTGCTGAGTCTTTCCGCACAATATCTGGATGTTGTTTGTTTTATTTTATTTTTTGGGGGTAAAATCTGCAACCCCCCCTCCCGTTTTGCTGGAGACAAAACGCCACGGCGCCAAAGTAAATACTAATTAAAAGACAGAAATCACACAAATGCAGATCAAACAACTGCAGAAAAACTGTTTGGTGACAGATAACAGGATAGTCATAGGCTTTAAAAGAGAAAGTATGTTTGCAAACACGCATGCACAAGAGCAGCTGCTGTTTACATTTCATTACCAATATTACGTTTTGGTGCCCCTGTGTGTGTGTGTGTGTGTGTGTGTGTGTGTGTGTGTGTGTGGAGGGAGAGGAGCATGAAGGAAGCATCATTAAAAATGTTAACAGGCTGCATAAAAACAAACTGTATACGTGTTTTCTCTCCTTGCAGTGGCTCCACTTATCAGCGGGGGGGTGACAGGAATTAAGACCACATAGGGAACCGAATCAGACTTTTTTTTTTTTTTTTTTTTTTAAATGCCGAGAGACCGGCTAGAAAATTGGCTTAGTGCTGCAGATAGCGAACTGAACAAAAGGAACATATATATGAGCTTGAAGTGATTGAAGTCGCTGGCGTCTGCCGATGTGTGCCCGCCGTTTGATTCCCGCCACGGCTCTCACATTAAACTGCTCGCTTAATTTCACACCGCGCATCTGAAAAATGACAACAAACGCTTTCATTAGAGTGCGACGCCGCAGCCCCTGCGAGGACGCCGTAATGTTCTCGCCGAGCGTGGAGGAAAGGGGGGGGGGTTGCAGGAGACGGGAGAGAATAAACTAGGTGAAGGAGTAGGATAAATGTGGAGAAGGCTCCAAAAAAACAAGAGGCGGATAAAGCGGCGAGCAGCATCTGCTTTGATTATTTCAATATTCATGTGCCCCCCCCGCCACCTCCCATCGCTCGCCCATTCTCCCCTGTGTGAATTTGTTCTCCTAGCATGCGATTGGTAACGCTCATCTTCCCTCTCGCCCTTCCCTTCCCTTCCCTTCCCTTCCCTTCCCTTCCCTTCCCTTCCCTTCCCTCCTCTCGTCGCGCTGCGCCAATGTTTTGCATCCATTTGTTTTTTTTTTTTTGTTCTGGAAAAAAAAAAGGAACCCGGCGAAGAAGAAGAAGAAGAAGAAGAGCGGTGAGAGGAGTGGAGTGGAGTGGAGCCCAGATCTGCAATTCCCTTTTTTTTTTTTTTTTTTTTTTTAGGGATCTTTCATCTGCCGTCGGCGTGACGCCAATCCAACGTTAACCACGGCTCACGGCACAGTTTTGCCAGAGGCCACGGGGATGTGTGTCTTAGCAAGTACGCCTGTGTGTGTGTGTGTGTGTGTGTGTGTGCACGTGCATGCGTGGGCGTTCTCCTTCACGCTGTACCACGGCTTAGATCCGCTGCATATTTAATGTGGTGATGCATGGAGGTGCAACACGGAGGTGCCACCCTTGAGGTGACTAACACACCGTCCCAAATCCCATCGGCGGCAGCGGCAGCAGCAGCAGCAGCACAGGCCTCTCCTCCAAACACCACTCGCCTTTCTGGATGGGGCCGAGTGTGTGTGAGTGTGTGTGAGTGTGTGAGTGTGTGTGTGTGTGTGTGTGTGTGTGTGTGTGTGTGTGTGTTCTTAAAACTTTAAACAGCGGTGAATACATTAAATATATAGACATGAACTGTCGGGAATTTGAATAATATTCTGCGGCGCGGAAATTATAATACGGAATAAGAAGAGGCTCTTCAAGCGGTGAAGGCGGGGATGATTGAAGGAAGCGGAGGAGTTTTCGTGGCGGCGATGGAGACTCACACATCCGAAAACAGACGCACAAAGTCACACAATCATTGACACTGAAATCATTCAAATAATTCCTAAAAGAAACGCAGTGAAATTGTCCGACGATCAAACGTCGCCCGGTTTGAATTCTGTTGTTTGTGTTTTGTACAAATAATGGATTCACGTCCTCATTCCGGCGCTTCAGGAAACTCTTCTCTCCCTTCTAAGACGACACGGATCTTCCTGAATTACGAACCCGCGAGCGAAGGTGCACGGGAAGGTGCAGACGTTCCGGGAAACCCTCCCTTTGGCCTTGACTGCTCCGATAGAAGGTTGGACACACCTGCGCCGCCTGCTAGCCTAGCGCCCGCCCGGTGAGCTCTCTGAGAAGAACCCACGCGCCGGGCCTTCTGCTGGTGCTGAGGGACGTGTGGACCGATGAGGAGCCGGTGGAGACGTCCCAGATGGGGCGGACGCCCACCTGTCCGTCACACAGCGGGCAGGAGAAGGGCTTGTCCACGTGTGTGTGTGTGTGTGTGTGTGTGTGTGTGTGTGTGTGTGTGTTTCTACCTTGAGGCCCTCAGCGGACGAGCAGCTGAGCAGCACCAGGTTGTTTCTGCCGGCGTTCGAAGGAGACCAGGGCCAGAGCTCCTCGTCCGACGGCTCCCGGTTCCACCAGCAGATCGCCGTGTCCTGGACGCAGTTGAGATCCAGCCCTCTGAAGAGCCGGCGGCCGTGGCCGCTCACCTCCGCCGAGAACACCTGGACAACGGGGGGGCAGCGACGCAACGGCTTGAGCGGGAAAACACACAAAAAATGCAAGGAGCGAGCGGGCGGACGCGGGAGCGGATCTTCTGGACAGAAAGCAGAAGATAAAGCGGAGCGGGCCTCTTCGTCTGCCGTTCGCCTCTTCGGGGAAACACACCTGGGGGCCGTGGAGTTCAGCCTCTCCTGTCCTTTGTCCATCCTGCTCTTTTTAATCTTCCATTATTGATATCTGTGTGCGTGTTTTGTTCTGTCGGGCTTGTTGTTTTAGTGATGTGCATATTTTTGGGAAGGTCTGCCACGCTCTACAGGCCACAACACAGAGGCGCACAGTAATGAGCTCTCTGGGTGCTTTGGGGGGGGGGCACAATCACACACACACACACACACACACACACACACACACACACACACGCCGATGCATGCATGTATGCAAGCGAACACACACAAACACGCAACTTGGTGTGGCTATCTTAGATAGGACTAACACCATGTTCTCGAGGGTCCTGGTTCTGACCAGGACGCCTCTTTACACGCGACCCGAGATGGACTCGCAGCGCTCGGACGGAGATCTGATTAAAATACATGGGTCAGCTGACAACGACCGACAGACATCTGGGCTGAACCTCGACTTTTGAGGGAAAGGACTTCAAATCCATCAGGAATCCATCCATTTATATTGGCTGCCACTTATTTACAAATGAGCCATAAATCAGTCAAAGGCGATGAAAAATCACCCCAAACTGCTGAAGATCGAGCAGAAAGGATGAAAACCAACGACCAACCTGGAGTTAGAAATCCTCACCCTCTCCGAACAACTGCCCGCGTCATTTTGGGACAAAAATTGATTACTTTTGCCCAAATTAACTCCTTATTCCACACGTGGCTCCGTTTGATTGTGTTTTCTGAGAAACTGGAAAACAATTTCAGTAAAATAAAGGATTATTTGAAGAAGATGAAGATGTGCAGCTGCTGCCACAATTAGGATGGAAGTCATTCCTTACAAAACCTTGACAGTTTTAATAATGCAAACCCTCAAATTCAGATCATATATATATATATATATATATATATATTCGAGTTATTTGTGTTGTGTAACTGAAATGTGACTCCACAAACACACACACACACACAAACACACACACACACGCACACACACAGATGTACCAGAATCCAAATACACCCAAATATGTATGATTTCACATCCCCTTGCGCACACACTTTTGTACACGTACGCACACACGTACACACACACACACACACACACACACCAAAGACACACACACACACACACACACACACACACACACACACACACACACACCATTTAACACAGTGCTCTTTCCAGAGACACTCTTAAAGCAGGTGAAATTGCAGGTCTTACACCGTGACCCTGGCTTTCATGTACACCGCAGCTCATTCCCTCTAAACACTCTCTCACACACACACACACACACACACACACACACACACACACACACACACACGGTCCAATATTCATACAGGCCTTTCATATAGTCCTTATCTACCGTCACATTCACTAACACAATGAAGCAGCCGACGCTAACACACACACACACACACACACACGTTCGTGACCTCTTGTCACACTGCGGAGGAGTCGCCGGGAACCTGACAGATCCAGGCAGGACGGAGGTGAAGGAGGGATAAGAGAGAGGAATAAAGGATGGTAATGAAGGAGCGAGAGAAAAGAAGGCAGTGCTGGGGTTTGGACTGAGGCGCTGGGAGGAAGGAGGACAGAAGAGGGGCGACAGCTGCCTGGAAGCGCCGCAGCATTAGGCAAAGGAGAATAAAGCATGCTTGAATGAGTGAACCAAGGACAAAACAAAAAGACATACATCAGGAGGAGAAAAAAAAAAAAAAAAGGTAGAATCATTTGAATTTTTCTTTCCTCCAAAACAAATCAATGAGAGGTTTGTGTCCAAATGAATATTTGAGGGTGGGAGGGGATCAGCGGGTTGTGAAATCAAAATCACTCGAAATGAATGTTGTCAAAAGCAGGAACACACGTCTCATGAAAGATTCATTGGAAACAAAAAACATGTTCTTACTGTACATCAAAATATGCTAGCAAAGGCCGGGAACATGCAAACATTAGGAAATCGATAAACTGTATTGTATGAGTGGAGCAGATTTGAGGTTCAGTGGTCCATGTCTGCCCTTCCTGCCTCTTAGGGAGGGGGCTTGGGGGGGGGGGGGCATTGGCTTTGGACCTAAAATCCAGAGACGAATGAAAATGATGGAAGAACATCTGATGATAAAGGGAACAAAGAGTTTCCCCAAACAGCTGAACGAGAGATCACTGACAGATTAGAAATGGGAAAGAAGAAGAGGGAGAGAAATCTGAAAATCACCGGGTTAATAGCACACTACCCCCCCCCAACACACACACACACACCCAACACACACACACACACACACACATCTTCCCAGACTCTTTTTTTTTTTTTTTTTTTTTTACTGCAATTTCCTGGCCAGCAATAACAAAAAACACTTTTCTGGGGGCCGAATTAGTTTAGCCCCCCCCC
>CAAKHD010011973.1:12039-27449 GCA_901007705.1 Fistularia tabacaria
CTCTCCGCCCGGCCGCCCCTCTGTGTGTGTTCGCCGCGGAACCGGGGGGGCGGCCCCCCGACCGAATTTCAATGTCTCACCCTCACTTTATATCGGCGGGCCGGTCGCCATGGCTCCCCCTCCCGCCAATACGCGGTGATGTAACTTCCTGTGCGGAGGCAGGTAGCAGGGAAACACCGACAGGATGTGGCATCATCGGCAGCTCGGGCTGCTGCCAACCCGGGAGACCGACTTTCTGTGGAAAAATCTCCTCCGTCGGGAGGAAAATATGAAGATAAAATCCCAGCGTGGAGAGCTGAGAGCACACACACACACACACACACACACACACACACACACACACACACACACACACACGCAGGCGGTGACCCCTGGAAGCAATGGAGATATTAAAAATAAGACACTTCTTCTTCTTCTTTTCCTTTGGGCTTTTCCCTTTCAGGTGTCGCCACAGCCAATCAACCTCCTCCATCTAACCCTATTCTCTCACAACAACTACCTTCATATCTTCTCTCACTACCTCCATAAACCTTCTCTTCGGTCTTCCTCTAGACCTCCTGCCTGGCATCTCCCATTCCAGCATCCGTCTACCAATATAGTCCCTATCCCTCTTCTGTCCATGACCCAACCATCTCAGTCTGGCTTCTCTGACCTTCTCTCCAAAACATCTAATAAAAATAACAGACTCTTTAGTACAAATAATCAGAGGAAAGTACCTTCAAATCTCCTGAGGTATCTCCTCCTCCTCCTACTACTACTCCTCTTCTTCTTCTCCTCCTTCTCGCACACGCTCTCCCGCACAAAGGTACCCGCACCTGGCCGCGTGTGCGCGCACGCTCGTGCCCTGCGACGGGATTCCCGCCCCCTCCCGGGGCCGTCCGCGTGTTACCGGATGCAGGCGGATGCGTCTGGAGCCCCCGAGACACCGGAGCCTCTCTGAGCTCCGCCGGAGTCACGACGTCACCGGAAACGTCATCGCCACCATCATCTTCATCATGTGTGACCTCCTCCTCCGGACTTCCGTTTGAAGTCTCATCCGTGTTTTCAAAATAAAAGCAGAAAAAGAAAGCAGAAAACTGCAAAAACAACAAGAAGAAAGAAAAACAACAAAACGATTAAAACAGAAAGTATGCAATTTAAACAAATGTTTAATTCAATCTGGGGGGAAAATGGGATTTACTTTAAATAGCTGAAAAATAAATATCATTGCAGTGACAACAGAGGACACAGTGAGGATGAACCTGGAATTGGAATAAACATCAGTATATAAGATAAGATAAGATAAGATGAGATAAGATAAGATAAGATAATGCTTTATTGATCCCCATCAATATCAAGAAACAAAATAAAACAAAATCAGACAACATGTAAATAAGCACTACACAATTAAAAACGAAAGAACATATATCAACACATGCACACACACATATATATATACATATATATGTACACACATATATGTATACATGCCCATACACACATATACATACACACACACACACACACACACACATACATACATACATACATACATACATACATACATACATACATACATACATACATACATACATACATACATACATACATACATACATACACAATTATAGATTAATAATACACAGAAAGGGTGAGAATAAAGTAGAATAAATAGATAACCAGGAAGGGTGAGACAAGAATAAATGAGTAAGTAAACAGTAACGGAACTGGAACAAGCCACAAACATATGTTAAAATACTGATATTAGAGCGATGGTCACAATTTCGTGTATCCAGCCTCTCATTCATGCATCCTACCCAGTTATTTAGAAATTAAAAAAAAATCTGTGCAATAACCCTGATTTATACATATAAATACTACATGGAATCATATACATTTACTTGTAAATACACATGTATTTACGTTACGTATATTTTTACATACCTTTAACTTTATTATTATAATTCATTTATTTATTGAGCTTTACCGTTTTTGGTTTATTTTTATTATTTGCTATTTCATTCTTTATTTTTGAGATGAGATGAGATGTACTTTAATAGGGATGGTCAATTGTTTCGCAGCAGGACATGCAAGGACAAGACAGTGACAAGCTAAAATTAAAATAAATTGAGAAATAAAGTAAAATCAAATAAACTCTGAAGTGTAAAAGTATAAATTATAATCTGAGGAAAAATGGCGGAATAAAAAAAAATGTCTATACATATTTTCCAATATACAGGAATAGATAATATGGATTTATTTTTTCGTCGTAACTGATTAGAAGGAATTATTGCACAGGGTAACGGCATGAGGTAGGTAGGAAAGATTTCCTGTATCCTTTTTTTTTACATAGAATTCTATTCTTATTCTTCTCCACTTAATTCTGTGAGAAGGAGCTTCTTTCAACAAAAAGCAATCTCCCCCTGGGGGAACAATTATTCTGACTCTGATTCTGATACATATAATCATATCACTATTCAGCCTCTCAGTCACATGTCATATACAAACACCCAGAAGAACATGAACTAAATAGTGAAATGAATTCGTAGAAATTGTGGGTAGAATCAGCAGCAAAATACCCGCGAACATACAAGAAGTACAAATGGAACTCATCGAAGTACTCGAAGTAAAACTTCATCGGTGTTGTCGTCAGTGGATGCCTGTCGTGAGTCATCCCAAACGCTAGGGGGCGCTGTGACCCCATTTATGTCATCGCGTTCAACTGAGCAGAAGAAGACGGCGTAGTGACGTAGTAATAACATGTTGACGTGAAGGAGCGGCTGTCGAATAGACTTTTCGTGTCTCCACCGTTAATTGGCGGCTTTTCGTGTCTCCGCCGTTTCGTGTCCGAGTCAAGGCGGTCTGCGTGGGGACGAGCCGCAGGAAGGAGCCCGGATCACCCAGAAACAGCGGTTTACCCGAGCGGCGGTCGGACCACAGCGACGGACTCCATTGAACGGGTACTCGAATTAACGGTCGCCCCGCTTGTCGAGACACGTAGCGTCAATTGACGTGGTTGTTAAATAGTCAGAGTTGGTCACGGTGGCCTTTGGGTGATTTCGGCTTTCATTTTGTCCAGCTGGGGGTGAAAGAGTCACCAAATTCACCGCGATATATCTCACCAATCGGGGGCGGCGGCGCTCCTACGTCAGCTCGGTGCAACGAGAGCCGTCAAAAAAGGGGAAAATCCCGCTTTACCGAATCACTGTTTCTGCCGTCGGAAAGGTTTGAAACATGTTGCCGCAAATAGTTTGTGTTTTTAGCTTGTCGCAGCTCGTCGGTTAGCTCGTCAAGAGGCGCGGACGGTCAGTGCTGCAGTTCCGCCTTCCACCGGGGGTGGCGCTGCGATGCAGTGGCAGCCATGTTTGTAGGCTAGTTGTAGTCTGAAAAGCATGGTGGACACGTGACCAACGACCGGCAGCAGCTGCTGTTGGTACCAGCGGATCCCTCACGGATCAGTTGAGAAGACGTGAGGTGAGAACGGGATGTCGACTCTCTGGCCTGCTTTCAGATGCAGGTGCTCCAGGATGAACGTCGCCTCCAAAAGTAAGAAGCGGGTGGTTCTGCCGAGCCGCCCCGCGCCCCCCACCGTGGACCAGATCCTGGAGGACATCAGCGGCGCCGCTGCCAACGACCCCGTCTTCCGCATCCTGGAACTGACCGGACCCGGTGAGTCCAGGTGGACACGTCTCCTCGTCCGTCCCTGAACATAACCGCTGCTTGAGTTTCTCACCTGGCTGTCGTCGTCCCTCAGACTCGTCCCCGGACGGGGACGTGGAGCTGAAGTTCCAGCAGTGTCGTCGGTTCCTGAACCTGAACGAGCAGCTGAAGGAGAAAAGTTCGCTGCTGCTGCGGCAGCGCGAGGAGCTGCGAGCGGCGGGGCAGCGCCTGGAGAGCGACGTGATCGAGGTCAAAGGTCGAGTGCTCTGACCGCGGGGGGGGATCCGGTTCGTCCGCGATCTGAAGCGTAACCAGGACATTTAGCTGAACTCTGGTGCTTGAAGACCACTGATGCCATTGGACAAGCAGCGTCACATGACTGGAGGATGAAACATGAGGCTTGTTGATGCTAAATGTTTGATTCTTTCCAATAAACAGCAGAATCTGAATGAACAGTTGCCCTGATTTAGGGCGATGCGGGGGGGCGCGGTACCTCAACATCAGGTACCTGATGTCCAGATACCTTTCCCGAAGTAGAAGTTCAGCGGTCCCTTAAGATACGGACTGAATTCTTTCCAGAAGTGGGTTCGTATGTTGATTTTTTTAAAAAAAAATTTTTTTTTTTAGATCTTAAAATACATTTTCCCCATTTAAAACAATTTGTTCCAACCACCCCAGAAAAAAATCACAAAATAAGGATATTAAAACCCTGAAAGAGTAGGACATTAATAATGTAAGGGAAATCCTGAAAGAAAAAATCATGGTTATTGTAAGCTTGTGTTGTCATATGAATCCTTAGCTTAGACACCAATGACTTCAGATGGCAGCGAGTACTTACAAGGCTACGGACATACACACTGAGCCAAGACCTACTTACTAGCAACCTAGCATCACAGTAAACTTATAATTATTAAATTCAAATTAACTTAACACTACAATAAACTTAAATTTTACTTTCAAATTTTGATTTTCTTCACTAGTTTTTCTTTTGATTCATTTTCCTCTGAATCACTGTTGCTAGAAGCGTATTGGAGTTTTGGGAGCTGGCTTGAATTTTGATTTTCTCGCTCTCATATTCGTATCATGACGTTTTTCTTAATACAATGATAAAATTTGCTCGAATTGCACTTCGTATCTTCAAGAAATCGTATCAAAAGTGGTGATTAGTATCTGATGGGGCCGCTGCTCACATATGCTGTGGACCAAATGTATCAAAAGTCAGTAAATCCTAGGTCGTTGTGATGCTTCGCGGCTCGGGCAGGAAGCCAACCTCAAACCGCCGGTGAAAGGAAACTCTCCGCCTCCGTGAGACACGTCACTCTTTTATTGGATGAAGACAGTTAGAACCAAACGGCGGTCAATGAGGCCGACGAGGCCCGGGGGCGACGGCGGACAAACCTCACGGACCCCTTCGGCTCGCTTAGATCAGGATTGAAGTTTCCGGAAGGCTCTTGGGCTTGATGGTCAAGTCCAATTTGTTTCTGGAGGCGGGGTGGGTCAAAAAAAAAAAAAAAAAGGACATTCGTGCCAAACCGTATAAATGTCAGACTCCGTCTAGGACCAACTGGACCCGGGAGTTGATATTTGATTGAAACCAGATGGGGAGGGACGGGACGTTGTGTCATAGCCATTGACGGTTGACGGCCAACGTCCACAGCTCTTTATTTCGAACCCCGCCTCAGTCATCAGACGGTCTGAACGGTAACTTTCGAGAAATGGTGTTTAAAAGTGACCATCGGGTTGGACTGAGCTGCAGGAGCCGGTCGCTCTGATTGGACGCGTGGAGAGTGACGTACAAATACGAAGAATATTCATCGTCTCGGCCTATTTCTACGATTACAGCTACACAGTTAAGCAGTTATTAACAGGTTATAAAGGTTCCAGCCGAGCCACTTCCTGTTTCCAAACAGGAAACTAGACAATTCGTTTGAAGGGGGACGAATTACAGGAGCCCCCACACCCGACCAGAACTGAAGAGCTGTAGGTTCTGATCCCAGCCCGCTAGCTAGCAGAGACTTGGCTCTTGAGGTGGATCCATTCCAGGACTACTCCAAATGTGCTGCTTAAATCGGACTGAAGGAAACCAACAACAGATTCACGGGACGAACCGACATGTTCTTGTTCTCGGCTTTTCCTTTGCCCCCCCCCACCGTCTGCTCGCCAGTAGAAAACCAGATGGTTCCTCTCACCGGCTTCGGACAACGAGGTTCACCAGTGAGCAACGGCGCCTCCTGGTGTCTACAGTGCAAACAGGAGTGTTTGGATACAGACAGTGGATATATTTGCATGCTCTTCCCTCCAGAAAGCTTCAGGACTGGTATATCGGCATGTTATTTACAGAAAAAGATGAGTGGTGGAGGAGGAGCGGGAGCAGGATGAAGGTGCTTGCGATGGTGCTGTATGTAGCATTGATGGAAGTCCGGTAGTAATTGTTGGGTGGGCGCAGAGGGGCATCCTCGGGTCTAGAAGAAGTTTCAGAGTGAACAACTGCTGAACCGTCGAGACCAGCGGTGATCCCAAAGTTCCCTTCGTTCATCCTGCGGAAGAAGAAAACTCCAAAAGAACTTTCGGACCCTTGAGCTCCAAAGTCATTTGAAATAAATACAAATGCGACTGCGATGTCAGGACCCGAAGGCTACGAACCAGCCAGGCGGATGAGAGGATGGGAGACAAACAGTGTCTAAACAAGGAGCGGAATACTGAGGCGAAGGCCTGAAGCTGAATGTCCTGTAAAAAATACTTTACATGTCAGTGGACAGTGTCCTTTGTGAGGCCTTGAGCAGGAGCTACCTTCAGGTAAAAGTCCGTCTGAGGCGTCAGTTCAAGAGTTTGCATATTGTTCATTTGATCAGTTCTATTCAAGAGGACGGCGACTCGTCAGTCAAGTTCGCCGTCTCCTGCTTTGAGTCTGTACTACATTTTCTACCAGGCGATGATCAGTCTACAGATACAAAAAAGAAAACGAGTAGAAAAAGTGAGACGTTCGTGTGAAGAACCTTCTGGGAGAGGAGCTTCCCATCCGGCTTGATGGTTGATCGAAGCTGTGGCGATTGTTTTCCACCAGGAAAGCCGTGAACGGGGCAAAGGAAGGGGTCAGTGCCGGCGGTCAAAGGTGCAGCGCCCCCCCCCCGTCAGTCATGGAAATAAATGTCTACGACTCCGTTTTCTCCCCCGACTTCTCGCTGACGGGTGCTTCCTGCAGCGAGGAGACGATGGGGCTGGGGACGTAGTTGAAAGGAGTGACTCTGGCGGACTTGCTCGGGGACCCTTGACGGAAATGGACGACTCCACCCGTGTGACTATCCGCTGTTCCCGTGGAGATGGTGCTGTGGTTCCTCAGGGAAGCGTCCAAGTCTCCATCTTGGTGGCTACTCCCTGCACTGATCTTTCTCAGCAGCGCCAGTCTCGCCACTTCCTCTGAGATCCCAGGAGCCGTATCCACGGTCGGCGATGTGCTGGAGTTGGTCTTGTTGGAGAAATCTTCAGTCTGGACCGTTGCGTCGCTCGTCTTGCGCGACGCAAGGAGAATGGTGGGTAGTTTTCCCGGAAGAGCTGGTAGCTTTGGCTTTTCCCCATCAGGAGAAGGCACCAGAGGTAACGCATTGGCGGGCAGAGTGTTCTTCAAGATCTGAGGAACGTCTTCATCCCTGATTCTCCTCCAAGTGACTCGGTCATTCAGCCGCGACCCGGATCTCTGGCTTTTCTTTTTTGTGTCATCCTCACTTTTAGCTCTGCCACTCGAATCGGAAGACGAAGAGCGAAGGGAGGAGCGGCTGGTTACCCTGCTCAGTATGTTGATGCTCGGCGACGAGGCGTGGCGTTTGAAGGTATCACTGTCGAGCTTCTGCCTGGAGCTGCAAACTTTGCTGGGCCCGTTTCTTTGAGCCACCCTGCAGGGGCTCTCAGAGCTGGTCCTCCTGCCCGGACGCCGAACAGTTAAGTCCCGTTCGCTGGACGTCGCCCTGGACAGAGTGGAGGTCTGTTTCTGGAAGCTCGGCTGGGATCTCTGTCCCTGCTGGGCTTGTCCTGGACCTCTCCCTGGGATTCTCCTGGGAGGTTGGACTACTGCCTTGAGTTCCTGACATCGTGATGAGCACAGGAAGACAGCCGACGCTCCTGGGACAGCCCTGCGGGGGGAGCTGTTCTGGGATCCGGGCACGTTGCGTACAGAGCCGTCACGTTTCAGTGCAGACTTTGATTCCTTGATGAAAGTCAACTGTCTCAAGAAGCCGTTACAGTCGGACTCGCCGCCGCTCGAGTGGACAGAGGTCATTCTGACCAGGTCGAAGCGATTAGCCGGGAGGATCCTCTTCCCACCGACCTGGTTCTGTCTGGGGGACGTCTGGTTCGTTACCAGTGGGGACAAAGGTCTGGCCTGCCGCACTGAATTTTGCATAAAAGGGATTCTGACAGGAGACTTCTGGGTTTTAGGCGGTGGGGACTTTTCGTTTTGATTCACCACCGGAGAACGTCCCTTTCTTTCCGGGGGGCTGCTAGCCGGGGGGCTGCTAGCCGGGGGGCTGCTGGCAGGTGTTGCATTCTTTCTCTGGGGGGGTTTATTCGTCTGAGTGGGGGACGCCAGCTTCTTCTGCGAGTGCTTGGATGGCGTAGAGCTTTGCGATGACCCAGAGGAAGAACTTTTTGGTATCCTTGGAGGTGGAGTGGAGCTCCTCTTTGGCAAAGACAGTTCCGTGTCCTGCGGCCGACCCAGCCGGTGGAGGCTCTTGGACCTGTGCTGAGCGAGGTCTGGGTTCTTTGGAGCGTCTGACTTTGTCGTAACTTTCCTGGGAGGAGGTCTCTGCGACGGCGCTGTCTCTTTTTTGGGAGTGTAGATGACCGTTCTGCCTCTGAACACCACCGGCAAGTTCGGAACCGGCTTCTTCTGTGCAAAGTCCAGGGGTTTGTTTGCCTTTTTGTCTTTTGCAAACCTTCTCTCTTTCGGCGTGAAGCTGGATGTGGACATGAACGATAAGACGGATTCAGTCTCCTCAGAGGACGGCTCCTGGGACTTGGTCGCCTGGAGCCCTGTGACGACAGAGTTGGCGCCCTCCTGTATGGCTCTCCATTCCACACTGTTGAGATCCGAATCCTTGTCCGACACAAAGTCGTCACTGTCTTCTTCCATCTTCCAGACGTCAGAGGCCTTCTGGGTATGTTTTTGGACAGTCTCCGCCTTCTTCTTCCTGGCTGCCAGCTTCCGTCTCTGCTTCGGCATTGCTGAGGTGATGCATTTCTGGAGGAGATCGTCCTCCGAATCCATGCTGACGGAACTGGGAGAGCTCTGCTCCTCATAGGGGCTGTGGATGGTCAGGGACTTTGCCTGCTGCATCATGTTCAGCATTTTGTTTTGTCTGTTTTTGTACCATATTTGCTGAGATTTCGATTTTTGCTCTTCGAACTCGGCGTCACTCAATGAGCTGAGGGAGGAGCTGAGGGAGTAGCAGGCCGGAGACTCGTCCATTATCAGGTTCTGCTTGATGCGGTGAAACCCTCTGGCCTTGGAGTTTTCCCCCCGGCCGATGTTGGTCATGCTCCGAGAGAGGGGGTTTCTACCCACCTCCTTCATCTCCTTTCTACTGGCGTGTTTTATGGTTTCCTCTTCATTTTCATCATCGTAGAAGTAGTTACTCTCCCCTGATGACTGCGACATTTGCTGAAAGACTGCGGCTCTTCTCTGCGAGCCCAGGTTGAGGTTCCCGTCTCCGTTTTGCTGTATGATGGGTAATTCCAGCTTCCTGACTTGGCCCTGACCTTGCCTCTTCTTCTGAGCATTTGGAGACTGATCTCGATTTCTTTGACTGGCAACCCTGTCAGCTACTTCTTTACTCTGCATCAACAGCCGCTGAGTTGGAACCACGTGTTTGGTTGTTCTGTACGTCTGAATCTCCGGCTGGCAGTTCGTCCTGTTCGGTTTATGGAAGTGGGAGAAAATCCTCAGGTCTTCGATCCTCTTCGCCTCGTCGTCGAGTGGTTCCTGCTTCCTGAGGACTTTGGCCGTGCAGTCCTTGGCCCCCTTGTCTCTCACTGGATACTGGAGGGTGTCGTCGCTCAGCGAAGTCGTGCTGGAGAAGTTGACAGGCGTACCTTCGGCGGAGTCCGTGAAGGACGAGTCATCGAATTTAACGTCCTTCTGTGGGATGACAATTCTCCTCCCGGGATAAATTTGGGTTTTGCCGTTCGGCAGCATCATGTAGACGGGCAGCTGTATTGGTTTGCGTGTCTGAGAAGATAGGATGTGCGAAGGTATGCTCGTCATCAAGGAGGGCCGTACCTTCCTGAACTTGGACGGCATGGCAGAGTTGATGCACTCCTTCAAGATTTCGATGTCGTCGTCCGAGTTGCCCTCGCTGTATCTCTCCCCGTGGTCCAGGCCGTGCTCGTCGTCATCGGGGAAAGGGAGGTTTTTGTCACTCTGCTGCAGTAAAGGGGTCAACTTCAGCTCCACGTCTTTTTGGATGTAGTGCTCGTGAAGGGGCAAGGCGCTCAAGCTGGACGCACAAGAGAAGTTCTCTGTGGGCTTTTCCACAGTGAAGTAGATCATAGTGTCCAGGTCAGAGGGAAGGTTAAATCTGTCTTTAGAGTCTGCTATCTCCATGAACTTGCGTAGGCTGGTCTCCCACTGACCTGCGATACCAGGGGCTTGTGGTTCGGCTCCATTGGGCTCGACGCAGCAGGGTGTTTTACTTCTGCTAGGAGGCATAGTCTGGCCCGGGCTGTCCGGAAGGTCGCTGGGACTGATCGTTCCGTCGATCATCTCGCTGCAGGGATCGCTCTGGATCGAGCTGGCGATGGAGGGAGACTCAAAGCTGCCCAGCGAGCTGACAGAACTGCAGCGGCTCATGACCAGAGGAGTCTCGTGGATATAGTTCTCGGACGAGCTGGATGGAGATCTGTCTTCAACCACAGCTGGGGAGGCCCCCCTCAGGAAAACCTTCTCTCTTTTGGCAGAACAAGGAATCTCAATGGGGTCCGTCTCTTTGCTGGGGCAGGTTTTTGAGTCGGTCATCAGGAGCTGGCTGTCGCTCAGATCCTCCAAAGTCTCGTCCTCTTCTGGCCTCTTGACCACCTCTCCGTCCTCCACCTCGATGATTTCTAACGAGGAGTCACTTTCCAGCTCATTCTCGCTTTGTCCGTCCAGAGCTCCATCGCCAGAGGACAACGAGGACAGGGAGCTACAGCGGGAGAAGCAGATGGGCGTGTTCTCCACGGAGTATTTCTGGACGGTCTCCATCGGTCCGATGGTTGGGCTTCTCGTTGAAGTCATCGGAGCAAATCTTGTCATACTTCCGCCGGTCATCACGGTCGGCACCCACGCTTGCCTCCTCATCGCCTGGGCGGCTTGGACGTTGATTGCTGTCTTTGCTACACCGAACTTGGCGACGCTCTGAATAAGCGGAACCTGTTGGTACGAAGGAGATAATTTAATGGAGGTCATGCTAACATCGGAGGAGACTTTAGTGCAGGCGCTAGTGGGCGTTTGTACAGGTCCATCCTGGTTCTTTTCAGCGTCTGTGTTGAGGAGCTCTAAAACTTTGACGTCTTTATTGTCCACAGAGTCTCTCTCGGGTATGTCCTGCTGGCTCGTCTCGTTCAACACAGCGGGTCGGGCATCCAGGAATTCCTGGTGCGCCATCTTGAGGTCCAGCTGGTTGGGCCTCTGTTGGACGATCAGAGCTCTCGGGGGGGGACGCACTTGATCTTTGCTGCCGCAGTAGCCGTCGCTCGTGCTGCCGCTGTTCAGACTGTCCGTGGACATGCTCGTGTTGGCCGTTTTGAGACGCAGCAAGGCATGAGCCCGGCTGAGACGCTCCCTGTGGGCCAGACTGCTAGTATCGGACAGACGGCAGGGGGAGCACGACTTCGCCCGGGCTTCGTTCAGCTCGTCCAGTCCGTACGGCCAGTCCGCCAGGTGGTCCTCGGAGCTGAGGCTCAGGCTGTCCTCGGAGGACGTGTGCATGGTGATGTCCTCCACCAGCCTGTCGATCTTGGCAACCGTGTTGGTGATCTTCTTTGCCAGTTTCTCCGCGGCCGCTGAGACAACGTCGTCCGTCGGGGCGTGTCTCCTCTCCGACATCTTGGGCGGATCCACGTCCCGTTCAGGTTCGCTCTCCCTCTTACGCGGCTGGTTCTGCAGGAAGTTGGAGTTGGTGAGAAACATGGATAGCATGGAGAAACTCCCGGTATCCAGACTGCTGGAAACATTGGGAGCCTCGTCGTCGTCGAAGCAGCCCGAGTCCGAGGCATAATCCTTCGCCAAGCTTTCGATGTGGCGCAGCGGCTTGTTGAGGCTCAGGTGCTTGGGACTCGGCTTGTCCAGCGTGTCAAAAGTCTCTGCGAGGTGTTTCGCGTCGAGCTCTGCTTCCAGCGCCTTCTGCTTTCTCATGTAGAGCGAGGGCATGCAGGACCCGGGCGAGACCACCGCCGTGTCCTTGTACTTCAGGGGGCGATTTGTGAGGAGGTTTCTCAGCGCGGCGGCGCTACCCATGGCGATCATCTTGTGCTTGGAATGGATCAGGTTGCGCAGCATGCTAACGGCCCCCAGGTCCCACAGCAGCTCCTGGTCTCTTGAGCTTCGGGCCGAGAGGTTCCAGAGGGTCCCGCAGGCGTTGCTCACAATGGTCAGGCTGTGAGAACGAAGGTGCTGCAGGAGAGTCTGCAGGCAGTTGTGGTCTCTGAGGATTTGCCTGCGGATAAACAGAACGAGAGGACTTTAGATCCCTTTAGACGAGTTTCAAGGTGCACTATCGCGTACAGATCGGGTCAAAGTTAACAAACACCTAAAAATGTACCGGAAGATTCAGATGTTTCGAAGTGACCGAAATAAACAGTTAGTTGAAGTTCTCAAAGTTACAGCGACCAACCTGTAATCTTCCCGCGTAGCGACGAGGCTGGACACATTCCGCAGGATCCCGCCCCCACTCTCGATGATGGCCAGGGAGTTGGTCTGGCAACGGTATGTCAGCGTACTGACCAGGAAGCCCAGGGCGCCGTCCACCGCGCAGATGGACACCTTGTTCTCGATGCTGTGGGCCGACAGGTTCCACAGGGCGCTGAGGAGGCTCTTCAGGGTGGACTCCTGCAAACAGAATTGAGCCTTTTCTGCATGAACCGTGGAAGGAGATTCGACCTGGCGTCCACGGAAGTTTTCATCGGAAGAGTTGCGGTATTTCCTTCGTCCCGGAGCCGTGTGAGCAGGTCCCTTACCTTGGTGGCCTGCAGAGCGCAGCTCATGAGGGCGGCGACGCAGCCAACGTCCCTCAGGACGGTCTTGCTGCTGATGTCGGCCCTCCAGGACAGGTTCCTCAGAATGCTGGACACCACCTGATGCAGCTCCTCGCTGTCGGAACTCAGCTGGGCAACCAGAGCCTGGAGGCAGCTCTTCCTGGAGCAGAGCGTCGCCTGGACACACAAACCCCATTCTCACCAATTACACTCCTTTATCTACAGATAAACGACCTGAAAAGGAAAACTAGCAGATTCATTTCAGAAACCATCGAAAAGTTTCTAGAAATCAAGAAACAGAAAAGAAGCTAGAAAAAAGAGGAACAACCAAAAATCACAACATTTCAGTAAAATCACAAATGGCTGGTGCAGGTAGCTAACTGGTCACGTTAGCTGGTCCTTGTCAGGCTCTGAGCTAGGACTAATGTGGACCAGGATTCTCGACCCTCACGTTCCCGGTTTACCTTGTTGACCACATCCCCGAAGGTGAGGTTGGTCAGTGCCATGCCGGCGTAGCGTCGCAGCGCCATGTTGATGGGGTCGTTCTGCATGCCGTACATGTCCTGGTCCAGGTGGATCAGGTCCGACACCACCTGTAGGCCCCCTGGAATAGCGCCAAGAGACGATCAGTCGCCGGACAGGGAACGGGACCTGGGCAGCGTCTCGGACGTTCCACAAACCTAGCTCGTTCATGGCGCGTCGGTACTCCTCCTCGAAGGACAGCTTCATCAAGGCGCACATGGCCTGGCAGATCTGAGGGTCCACCGGCTCTGGAATGTCTGCCGAGACAAGAGCCCAAGAAGGAGGGGCTCAGTAACTCTTTCCGGTAGGTTTTTCTGTTCCCGATCGGACAAAGTTGCTTAATTCAAGGAACCAGAACCACCAAAGTTCAGGGTTGTCCAGGTGTAGACTTGATTTGGGTGTCTTTGTAGCCCAGGCTTTAGCTTAGCAGGTTCTGAGATTTGAAGAGAGCATGACCCGCTAGCTGGTTTCGGGTTCTCTGTTACATGAAGGAGATTTCGGTTCCACATGGTTTCCGACATGATGAAGCGACACCTCTACATTCCTATGGATCTTTGAGTGACATGTCTGTGGCTCTCTTCCATCACCTTCTGACACAAGTTTAGATGGAACTTCTGGCTCTGGTTCCGAGGGTTGTGACTCACCTGTGGTCTTGGTTCCTCCGAGCGAGGGCGTCCCGGTGTGGCTCTGGATCCAGTCCCAGCCGCTGTCGCAGTAGGTCCGGATCTGCTCCAGCATGTGCAGGACCCTCATCTCGCGGCGGGCCTGGCCCTCGTCCTGCTGGGAGTAGATGATGTTGTGCAGGGCTGCGCTGGCTCTGGACTTGGCCTCACGGCTGCAGGTTGCTGCGGCGCCGCCGCCGCCCGCCGTCGCCTCCGTCCCGGCGCCGCCACCGCCGCCGGGGGCCTCGTGCAGGATCTGGACCAGCAGGGGGACACAGCCGGACTTCCTCATGGCGAGGCAGCTGTCCTGGGAGCTGGACAGCGCCAGCAGGGTCCGGGACAGGTCCTCCTTGTCTCTGTTGGCTAACATGGACAGCAGCCAGAAGACCATCTCCACCTGCAGATGGGGGTCAAAGGTTCAGCGTGGACACTTCGGTTCCCCTTGTTCTCATCCTTGATTTTTTTCAAAGAAAAGCATATTTGAGAGGAACGATTTTTCCTTTTCTGACGAAATGCAGAAAAGCGATATTTAGCTATTAGAATATTCCTTTTTCTTTGACGTTCCTCAGGGAAATGGAGGAGTGAAGCGTCCACACCTTGCTGCCTCCGTCCGCCGCCCCCTCGGCGGCTGCAGCCGAAGACGCGTTGTTCTCGGGTTCTCCAGCAGGGGGCTTCTCCGCGCCAGACAGCTGCAGACAGAAGGTCTGGGGTTGATTTCACACGATCAATAATCCGACAGACACCCGCTTTTAAATGTTTGTCGATGTATCTAGATGCTAGGTTCTTTTTTGGTTGTCAAGGGAACGTTTCCATCGCAGTTTAAACAACAGACGGCAGACACACACACACACACACACACACACACACACACACACACACATACACACACAGCTCCATTAAAATTCACAGATGAGGCTCAACCCCCTCTCCTTCCTTCATCTTATCACCATGGCAACGCCTCAGGGTGTGATGAATGTGTGTGTGTGTGTGTGTGTGTGTGTGTGTGTGCGTAGGCCATGGACCATCTGCAGACAAAAAGTGTGTGTGTGTGAGTCTGTGTCTGTGTGGGTCTGTTCTTATATGCATGTGTGTGTGTGTGTGTGTGTGTGTCTGTCTGCTCTAGTTTATGTGTGTGTGTGTGTCTGCCCGTACTTTTATGTGTGTATGTGTGCATCTAGTGGTGAGTGTGTCTGTCTGTTCATGTATGGTGATATATATGTGTGTGTGTGTGTGTGTGTGTGTGTCTGTCTGTCTGCTCTAGTTTATGTGTGTGTGTCTGTCTGCTCATGTCTTTCTTTGTGGGTCTGTTCTTGTAAGCGTGTGTGTGTGTGTGTGTGTGAGATCGGAAGAGCGTCGTGTAGGGAA